>JADLZN010006095.1:0-300110 GCA_018155175.1 Sinocyclocheilus anophthalmus
CCCCAACTTTAAAAGCAGTCTGTCATTGCATTAGATCAATATTTATTTAGCAGTGCCTTTGAGTCCCTTTAACACAGAGCTGCTGTGTTGTTTCTGCACAGATGTGCTGTGATCCTGTCACTGCCATTAATGTGCGCTAGTGTGGGTCACGTGACAGTGCGGTGCGGCTGCTGTGTTCTCGTCTTTGAGCCAAGAGGTAGCGGCTAACATTAACAGAGTCCTGTACAGCCGCATTCAAAACCGACGATTAGACCCCTCAGGCCTGGAGACAGGTAAGGATGGGGTTGTCCCATATAGTGTGACTGCCAGGAAAAACGTTTATTTTATTCATTTGTCACTCTTACATTAGTAGTTAGCAGGGAGCTAGCGGTTTATTATGATAGCTGGTTAGTAAAGGTTACTAAAAACGCTTCACTTTATTAAAGCATATTCGTGTTTTTAATGTCAGATGTCATCAGGCACAGTCGCTGGACGTTTTTAACTTATTTCGAGGGAAACGGTAAATAATTACGATTCAGAAACCCTGATTAATAACGTTACATGCCTTACCAAAACAGCTAGCGTGCTACTGGGCATCCAGTTTTTTTTCTTATTATTTTTTGGCATCAATTCATTGAGCTTCCTCACACAGTAATGCATCCTGTGTTTATCTCATTGTGTTCTTCATTATCGTCTCAGATGTGTTAAAATATTCAGATTATCAAGTGAGGTCGGTATATATTTATGTGCCTTAAATGTAGGGCTAATAAGTGTCTTTTTTGCAGGTCTAACGTTACCCAACTATAATATCCGAGCTTCTTCTGTGGGTCAGATCGGTCTACCTGTCCTTATCAAATGGATAATGGGGACTGGGGGAATAGCAGGGTATGTATGCGCAGAAATATTTAACACAAGTTATTGTTACAAAGTGTTTATTAGCCACAGTTGTGTGCTATGCAGAACTGCTATTGGAGTAGAATTAAAAGTAATTGAAATTCAGATATTTGTATAACTGTAATATGTGTTTTAACTTGAACAACATAATTAAGAAATTTTGGCTTGATAAAACCTTGTCTGAACATAAAAATTAAGTTATTGTTTCACAGGCACCTGTAATAATAATTATATATATATATATATAATTATATATATATATAATTATATATATAATTTTAATGAATTTTATTTAGGGCCCAAGGGTGAAGAACCACCATTGACTACTTGAATTTTAGGAATTTTTCCCCCATAATAAAAATGGGTTGCGTTTTTCTTACTGACAGACTTTATTAAAAGCCCCATTTACACCAGGAAACGATAAACTATAAAGATGATGGTGTCGCACTTTAAATGCTCCAGTTCTGAATGTGGTGGATTTTGATCGGATTCTCACTGTGCAGTATTTTATGTTTATCAGTCTAGAAACAAAAAGTTATGAATGTGATTCAATGCTTATTGTTCCTTTGTGTTGTTACATTATAGATGTGGTGGTTGGTCTTTACTATACAGGTAGATGTGAGCCACCTATAGTAACAATCCTGTAGGATAGCCATTCCTTTGTGTGAAGAGGGTAACATTAACACAGACACAAGTGGCCGATCTGATTTAGGGTTAAAGGTAACCTTTGCGACGGTTTCTGTGTTGTTGTTGCTCAGAAATGGCATGGATGTGATGTTGTCTGGGGTTTGGCAAAAGGAGAGTGGGATGGTGGGCGATGCTCGGGGTGGTGACTGAAGGCGGTGACTGTGTAGTTCTGACGTCAACTTTTTACGGAAGTCACACCGGTTCGTGAAAAATAGCTAGAACTTTAAACAGGCTGTGTGCATTTTACTGTGGACCGACTGTTTTGAAACTTATATGATAGTTAAATAGCCCCTAGACCTCAGTAAACGTGAAAAAAGCCAGGAAATTTCAGTTTTGACAATATGGGACCTTTAAATTAGATTGCTTTATTAAGCCATATACTATATTTTGTATAAATATAAACAAACATACTAAAGAAAATCAATGCTATTTTCAGTAGCATCTCATATGTCATATGTGCATTTCTTTATTATAATGTATTTATCAAAACAAAACTTTGTTTCCAAAAGTGTGGATGGCAATAAGGCCAAAAAAAAAAATGACCAAAAATATATAATAATATTTATTATAAATTAACATTAATCTTATAAATTTAAATGCTCATATACAATAGCCACATTTAAGTGAAATGGCAAATGTGGATAGGTAGACCTGAGATCAAAAAGTTAAAGTTAGTAGAAAAACTAGAAAGTTGATGTATTCCCTCAGCGACCAGCACAGATCAGCTCTAGGCATGACGAAGCGGATATCGTCCTCTTTTGGAAGACCAAACAAAGAGTTTCGCTTTCACAATGAAGCACACAGCGTCTTCGCGACATGGCTGCAGCGTCAACAATACTACAGCGAGAATAAAGTTACGCCTTCTTTCTTGCTGTGAACATTTGGGCGGCGTGATGCAAATATTCCCACATAGTGAGGTAGATATGTGGGGGGTGTTAGAACGAGCCATTTTTGATAGGCGTGGCTGACTCTGAACTTTTATAAAGAATATCTCTTTGGATTTGAGACTTTAGTCTTTGCAACTTTACAGATCTTCGTCATGCACCAAGAGCTTGTAACACTCCAAAGAGAAAGGAAAAATTGAAATTGCATCATATGACCCACTTAAACCTTTAATCAGCTTTAAATAAAACTGTATATTAAAGGCTAACAGAAGCAGTAGCATTTACAAATAACAGCATGTCTAAAAGTATGAGACAACAACAACAAAAAACATATCATTAAGAGCTGTGCTTGCACAGGTTCTGCACAATCCTCTTCACTAATCTCATCTGCGTCTCAATCGGGCTCAAATTGATAAGCAATATAGACGACGTCATTGTTTACAATACAACCGGAGCACATGCCGCTGAGGTGAGGGGCGGGACGTTTAGACCCGCACTAGAGGCGGTTTAGCGAATCAGATCACACTGGGCCAGCTAACCAATCTGAACCCATCATGTATTTCTGAGGGAGGGGCTTCATAAAAGCAGGAAATAATCAGCGCGTTTATGGGAGAAGGGACAGAGCGGTGTAGAATAAAGGTAAATTATGTGAAAAATAGTGTATTTTTTTTTTTTTAAACGAAGCATTAACACATGCTCGACTGCACCCTATAAACACAATCAAGCCTAGAAAAAAAACAGTCACCCACCCCTTTAAATATATATTTAAAAAACACAGACCAAAAATGCATCGGTTAAAAATATTCACATAAATATATTTTGAAACATTTTAGCATTTTTTGGCCATTTTTTACACTTTGAAATATATTTGAAAATATATATATATTTTTTACCATGTGGGAAACTTAGTCTATTTTTTCTCATTTATGACCGCAAATAATGACGTGCACTTCACTGTGGTTCAACCATTTGTGAGTTATTTCGACTGATTCGTCATTCAGTCATGAATCAGACTACTGTGTTCATGCTGCATTTGTTCTCTGCAGCTAGAATCGGTAATCGGAATTGAGTAATACAGTGTTCTGTCCACATCAGGAACAGAATGGAGAATCATGAAAATCTGGTTTCAGTTTAAAAAGGAACTAGTTTAGAATAAGAACCTGCTTTTCTAACTCCGCTGGAGACTTTTATTTCTCCAGAGCATCACAGCTCAAACACATCAGCATGAGCCGGTGTGGCCTGACCTTTCTCTGTGCACCTAATCTTCTTTGTGCAAATTACACTTGCATACTTTTTCTGAATATATTGTAATTAGGCATATGTATTCCAACGGGTTGATAAGATATAGTCTCTCTGTAATCTCTCATTTATATGCAAAGCAGAGGAGTTAAAGAGCTTATGCTTTCATCGCTCTTAATGTGTCCCCCTTTTCGCTTAATCAAGTTCATTTTTTCCTCACGTTCGTGTCTCCACGGTCCCATCTCATGCTGAGTTCTCAAAGTCTGAGTTTACAAGCGGTGGGGTGTCATTGTGAAAGACAGACGCACTGAGATGAACTGCTGAATTGCACTTCTCACATTTTTTTCAAGATGCAAACTTTTAGATGTAAGGAGCATCACAGCAAAAGATTTGATCATGCATCATTTATGTAGGGACTTGTCCCTGCAACTTTTTGCTATGGATGATGTAGTCCTCACCAATTTATGGCAGCTTTTTCTCAGCTGACAAAGGGGAAAAAATTAGTTGGTAGACATGTATCGAATCAACTGACTCTTAAGGTAACATTAATCTAGTGACTTTTATTTTGCACCAACAAAGCACCATTGTATAGTATTCAAACTTTTAAATGTAACTCTAGTGACATGTTCAACCTGGAGAATCAATTCTCATATGGGCAAAAGCAAATATCTATATATATATATATATAATATAATATATAGATAATCTATATAGACATATATATCTATCATATTTCGATGTAAACTACGTCACTCTCACCCTTCACGGCTATCTGAATGGTTCATCTTCGTTCCTCCCCTAAACAGTTAGAATTCTCTGAGTAACAATGTACTGATACTTCTACTACACTCTTACATATGTTAGACACCATCTGCCCCTGGTCTCCAGCAAAAAAAAGCGTTCCACCCTTTGCCCCTGGCTGTCTGATTTTCTCCGCGAACATCGGTCTAAGCTCGGGCGCTGAAAAAAAAAAGGAGTGTGGCGCAAACCAAAAAAGCACACTGACTTACTATGATCTATAAATCATCTCTTCCTGCGCTGCTAATGCTTCCACTGCTAAAAGGACATACTATTATAACAAAATTAACAATTCGCCTAACTCACATGCTCTTTAAAACATTTTCCTCCAACTCTAACAGCTGATGACTTTGCCACGTTCTTCATTAATAAAATTAAAACCATCAGTGCACAATTTTCCACACCACAATCAGTCAAGCACATCTTACCAGCAAACATACACTCGTTCACATCCTTCTCTTTACTCTCTGAGACAGATGTCTCCAAACTCATCCTTTCTAATCATCCTACTTGTCCGCTTGATCCTATTCCATCTTATCTCCTTCAAGCCATTTCTCCTGCCGTTGTGCTTGCACTCACTCACATCATTAACACATTTCTTCACACTGGTGTTTTTCCCTCAACGTTTAAACAGGCTCGTATAACCCCACTACTTAAGGAACCCTTAATCCATGTCTTTTAGAGAACTACAGACCGGTTTACCTTCTACCTTTCATTGCAAAAACACAATTGGATCGAGTTGTGTTCAACCAAGTCTCAGCATTTCTCACACAGAACAACCTCCTCAACAGCAACCAGTCTGGTTTCAGAAGTGAACATTCAAACGAGACTGCCTTGCTCTCAGTTGCTGAAGCCCTAAGACTGGCAAGAGCGGATTCCAAATCTTCAATACTTATCTGGCTGGATCTATCCGCTGCTTTTGACACTGTTAACCACAAGATCCTCCTGTCAACCATATTGGCAAAGGGCATCTCAGGAACCGCACTCCAGGGTTCAAGTCTTACCTCTCAGAATGGTCCTCAACGTATCTTTGAGAGAATAGTCCAAGTCGCGGAGTAGAGAGGTGTCCAATTCACAACATCTAACTACTGGGGTGCCACATGGCTCAGTTCTTGGAACACTTCTCTTCTCTGTCAACATGGCATCACTAGGTTCTGTCATTCAGAAACATGGCTTTTCAAATCACTGCTTTGCTGATGACACTCAACTCTACCTCTCATTCCATCCTGATTATCTGACGATAGCTGCTTGCATCTCAGCATGTTTAACAGACATTTCTTGATGGATGAAGGACCATCACCTTCAACTAAACCTTCCTAAGACAGAACTGCTTGTGGTTCCAACAAACCCATCACTTAATCAAAATTTCACCATCCAGTTAGACTCATCAAACATAACTCATTCAAAAACAGCCAGAAACCTTGGAGATATTATTGATGATCAGCTGACTTTCTCAGAAAACACTGCTAAAACTGTCCGGTCCTGCAGATTAGCTTTATTCAACATCAAGAAGATCAGACCCTTTATTTCGCAACATGCTTCACAACTCCTTGTTCAAACTCTTGTTCTATCCAGGCTGGACTATTTCAATGCTCTCTTGGCAGGTCTTCCAGCCGGTCTATCAACTTTACTTAATCCATAACCGGCAGCAAGATGAATTTTAATAGCCAAAAGAATGCATGTCACCCTCGTTATCAATTTTTTTTTTTTTTTAACTGGTACCAATAGCGCTAACATAACTTCTGAACCCTTACTAAAATCTTACTTCAGATTATGTTGCCTCTAGAAGCGTGCGTTCGCACGTGAACATGCTTCTTTGTTGCCATCCCAAGAGGACAAAATCACTTTCAGGCCTTTTAAATTAAATGTTCCCTCCCCTTTGGGGGGTGGAATGACCTGACAAAATCAATCCGAGTCCTTAGCATCTTCAAGAATGATAAAAACACATAGAGTGCATCTTTATTGAGCTTTAACCTCTAGCACTCTCTATTCATTCTCTTAAAAAAATATATATTTTTTAGAGTTGCACTCTATTTATTTGCTGCTTGTTTTCTTTATAAAAAACAAACAAAAACGAACACTTTTCTTTTTGTATTCTATCTTTTTTCTTTTCATTTATTATACAATTAGCAACAGCAAAAAGGTCTGTAACACTAGCTTAGTCTATTCTTTTTCTATTCTATCGTTTTTTTATTTGTGATATAATAAAAAAAAAACCTTGCTACTGCGTTAAGCAAAACTGAGGACTTTGTTATAGCACTGATATCTATTGCGCTTTGTTGCTTGGGATAAAAGCATCTGCTAAATGAATAAATAAAACACACCACACACTCTCACAAACACAAATATTCTTTATTATTTATTTATTATAATTTTTTGTTAACGTGTTAGCTTTCATTTAGCATCGATTGAAAGATAAAGGAGATATTTTATTTGTTGGGTTGATGAAATCAAGGCAAATTAAGTTGTATTGTTGGGTCTAAAGGAATCAGTACTGCAAGTCAAACAGCAAAACACAGAAACAGAAATCTTACATTAACACTCTTACAACCTCAGTAAATACATAAACTCATCAGCACAAGGGGATTTGAATTGAAAAAAGTCCATTCTGCCTCTCCCAGATCTAATTACGCCATATAATTATACTTTTCTCCACTACAATTCTCATGACTTCTCTCAACGATATATTCTCAGAAGAGTTCAGTCATTACAATTCAACCAGCATTAGGCTTTCCACGGAGTCTACCTGCTGCCATGAATTATTGTCCACAGGCCCTCACCATTTAGAATTAAGCTCCAAACAAATTCATTAGCACCCCCAGTGTGCTGAATTGACTTTTGCCTCTTGACTTCAAAGGGGCCCTGTGCATCCACTGCAGAGCATGATAGCAGTGTAGGGTAATGGCCATAGGGAATCAGATAAACCATTCAAGTCAGCCAGCATGTGTGCCTTCAGATGGCCTTTTGTGGTGACTATTGGTGTGGCTATTCATTCTGCATGTATTTTTATTCAGTATGCATCATCTAAATTGGTGCATTTTTGGTGTTGCCTCGATTTGTACCCTTTTGTGCCATGTTCATTGTTGGATATCTGCAGACCAGGGCTTTGCCTTTTTGCCGTTATTGAATTGAGTTCAGGTAGCAAATAGGATTTGAAGTGTATAATCGGAAGTTCGGATTGAAGTGCGATTTGAATGTGAATAGAAACGCCAAGGTCATTGATTCAATTCCAAGGAAAAGCAAGAACTGATAAAATGTGTGCCTTCAATTCCATTCAAGTCAATTTGGATAAAAGCATCTGCAAAATGGCGGAAAAGGACGTAAGGAAGTACTTAATACAATGTATGAAACCGTTTTCAAACACAAAAGCAAAGCCTCGTAAAACTGAATCTTAGCGGATGGAATGGATAGGTCCAAGGTGAAAAAAAAAAATTTTCTAGAATGCACTGAATTCGGTGAATATATTTGAATTGGTAATCAGTCCAATTCCTTGAAACATTTATTCAATCTGGATTTTGTACATAACTGTTGTAACAAAATCTTTCCAATCTCTATAGTTTTTATGTAATAATTTACAAAGTATAATTCTACCGAATATTATATAGTATTATATATATTTTTTTTAATTTGGACATATTTTAATGAGCCTTCGCAGTTGCAACCTACCTTTTTTATTTATTTTTATTTTTATTATATAGCCATAAAGATAAATTGGTATAGGTTTAGAGACAGACTTTCACAAAGACTATTTCTTTGTTACTTAGACTTGTAGAAGTTTTCCAAACTTCAAACGCAGTGCAAAACACCCTTGCAATATTAATGAAAGCTATAACGGAGGCGATTATTTCTTTTTATCAGCCGAGCCTTTGTAGCGTCACTCTTTTCACCATATAGCAGTACCTACAACCCCACTAGTTTTAATGACCACCAACAAAGGGGAAAGTCAGCAGAGGACAAACCACAGAGGAGGCAAAACGAGATGAAAAAATATGGCAAATGGACAGAGCCCTTGCTCCTCTGTGTTTGCATATTTATACCGACTCCTGGGTGACATGACTGCCGCTGTGTTCATGTTTGTCCAGGAGAAGGATATAAATTAGCTGCTTGTTGCCGTGTCAAGCGTGGCGTGTCCTTGACGTGACGGACCCCCACCCCCCCTGCGGAGGCGAGGTGTTGTGATGCGGGGTTTGGTGAAGGAGAGGAGGAGAGGCATTTGATAATACTTGTGCTCTACCTCGCTACCGATCTCAAAGGTGAAGAAGGGAAACAAAGTCACGCTGTCCTTCCTGTCACTTCGGTCCCCAACCAAAATTACTTTTCTCTGTCATCGCAGATACCCTTCAACGGTTTCCATTTCAGACGCCCACAGCTCGCCAGCTCCAGAAGCTCTTTGAATCACAGCGCGGATGATCCTGTTCCTTTCTCTTACGTTTCCTTCATCATAAAGCTGAAGCCCGTTCAGTTGTTTTGACACAAATCAATATGTTCATCGGGAACATGCCAAAGTTATTTGCCTACATGTTATGCAACGTGGAGAAATATTGCCTTCTTTTGGTGGATCTGCACTGACCTCCTCCCACAAAGTGAGAAGAATGATTTTTAACAGCACATTGCAGAATATCTGATGTGTGAACAAGCTTTAATAACGAAGCTTTAAAAGACAACGTGGCCGTGTTTCCTTGTCCTCCTCCTTCGGTATAAAAAGCACAGGAGAAGCAGAGTGAAACTGATTCTTTGCCAAAACTCTCATTCAAACATCAATGACGCACAACAAAACGTGTAAGCTGCTCCGATATTATGGTGCAGAGCTCATGACGACTAATTGAGCAGTCACAAGTAATAGGATGGATGGAAGATGGAAATGCATTTGCAGATTTAGCTGAATAAACCTTTTTCAAAGTTTACGTACAAAATACTGAACTTTTGTCAGCATGCAAAGTCATTTCATGTTGAGCTGCAGAGGACAGACGTTGTTATTGTCCAAAGCATTTTTGACCTCTGTTTAACATCTATAAAAATGCCAAGAATTAGGTAAAGAGTATTCACATTTATAAATTTTTTAAAAGGTATAAGGCAGGCAAACCATTGTTGTGCAAGCTATTTTGGGCTATATTGTTTACATAACATGTCTTCTTTCAGAATAGTAGGAATAAAACATCCATAATACACATTTGTGTTTATTTTATTACACTTTTTATTTGCATCTGTAGACATATTTTTAAAGATCGTTTTCTTCTTTTCCCTTTTCTTCCTTTAACTGTATGTTAACAAGAATGAACCAAGAGTTTGAACCTGGCTTTATCCAGTTCTATTCTGGAAATGTGTGCAAATTTGTGCATAATCAATTATGTTGTGTTGCATTTACATCAGAAGTCAGATGTTGGAGCTGGCAATGATGTCACACGTGAGTTGACCGTGTTCCAGTACACAAGTTGAAAAAAAAAAGAAGATAAATGTGTCCATTGGTAGCAATAACAGTGATTAAAAAACACACAATAAAACTGTATTTTACATAGCAGAAATATCACGCCCATAGATGTTAGATAGTACTGTGCGCACACCACTGAATTTATTGAGACACTTGGAATTTCCAACTTCCGAGTATATTCCATATGGAATTCACGATTTGATAATGCCTCAAGATTTAAACATAACATTTTAGAAAACTTGTAATACAAAACAATTGTTTTAATGTACTGTGATTAATCAACTAGGTAAAGTATGGCGATATCGATTAGGCCTGTATTTGAGTCCTTAATACGGTTAAGTTCCGTTCACCCCCGCTGTGTGAACAGAACCGGACTCGACAACTAATCATCTGTCACATCATAGTACAGTGCAAGAGAGCTGCTCTACTGCATAAACACATGTCTATCGTGTGTTGCGGGTTTTCATGAATGGTTTCTGGAACTTACAGAAATGCAGATATGAGCTGTGCGTCATCTGAAGGTTCAGGTGTCTGCTCACGTCAGATTTGCATTGCACGCGCAACTCAAATGCTCCGCTCTCCACCCAAATATAAAAGCAGCTGCTGCTGGAGAATTGACGGATGAACCAACACATTCTCACTCCCAACTCGTCACATATTGCGCTTGGTCAGGACCCTTTGGCGTCACTTTTTCATGCACAGGGTTCCCCTTTTGCCTCATTTTTCAACGTGCAGGGTCCTCCAATGCTTTAAATAAGAAACCCTTGACGTCAATATGCCGACACGAAGGCCACTGGGATTTTAATCGTCATGATTAAATTGCCCCTAAACCTATCATTTGTCAATAAATCAAAAGGTATAACATGCAGACACAACTACAGTGATGATTTATTCAAAAAGTATTAATATTCCAAGTCTTCCAAGGCAAAATTATTGATTGTGAGAGGAATAGATGCAATCGCCGTCCCCGTCCGCCGTAAAGCTCATAATGTGTGCTGCAGTCTGTTTGCCAAATTAAAAAAATGCCGCCAGAAGAAGCCTTACGTCAGCCTTAGTTCTTCTTCTTTTTTTCTTGGCTTTTGCAACTTGTAATTATTGCATATTGCCACCTACTGTACAGGAGTGTGTAGAGGGACTTAATAGAGGGAGTGCGTTTGTGTGTAGAGGGTGTTTAGAGGGGCAGATACTTTACTTAGGTAAAAAAAAAGGGTTACCTGTCAGCCTTAGTTGTGAAATGCTATTGTGTTTCATGACCGATTGCGTCATGCTACGGGAGTGTCTTTTTGAGTGAGATGTAAGAGCGTTAACGGAGCGGGATCATTTTCAGCGATTAAAACCTTATGTTTCACTCTCTTCTTTGCATAAAGATATCGTTTGCCTTCAGAAGACTTGGAATGCAACAACTTGTTTGTAGGCTAATACTTTATTAATAATTTTTTTTTTTGTCAGTTTTTGCAATAAATACCTGTGACTGTACTTATATTTGCCTGTTATGTATTTTATATTGTTCAGAAGTAGGTAAGTTTAGGTTAGGGGTGGGGTTATGTGCTCCAATGAAAGTATGAATTTGATTTCTATTTTTTACAAATGCCTGCAAACCTTTAAATTACAACTGAAAACAATGGAGGACCCTGCACATCGAAAAAAAATTACGCTAAAGGGGTACCCTGTGCATCAAAAAGGGACGCCAAGGGCTCCTGACCAAGCGTCAATATGTGATGAGTTGGGAGTGAGAATGTATTGGATGAACTTGTGGCTCGATTGGGCTTTTGTCGTGTCAAAAGTTTATAAGACTTTTCAGTTTTAGGGACATTGCCATAATTTATTTTTTAATGTAACATAAATAATTTTGAAAGTGTGTTCTGTCAAAATATCCCGACCTGTACCTTGGCCTAACCAATGGCAGACGGGTGAGTGTTCTCCCTTAAAAGCAGTCATTATTTTTACAGTTAGGTGACGTTAGTGGCACAGCAATTATACACTTTGCCTTTTTACTTCAGGGGAACAACCAAGCATTTTGTAGTTTGGCAAAAGTAGGTAAGAAGCAAGTTTTTGTAGGCAGTGTTGTCACCATGGTGATTTGCTTCCCTCCAGACAGCAGCAATAATGCTGCTCAAGTTTGGCCCGTTCCACTAATGCTGTAAATCAAAACAAACACAGTCCTGACAGCGCAAAGTTTCCTGTTCCCGAGTGACATTGTGAAGTTTTCACTCACATCCACATCAGTTCAATAGGGAGCTCTGCTCCGGAGCGATGCACACTGACAGCCAAGGACAGGATTGAAGCCCCAGCATCTGTGGGCCTCCTGCGGACAGGGAGATGAAGACAGGCGGGGGCCCCCTGGCAACCCCCGCCCTGAGCTTATTCCTGACTCCAACAAAAGCAACCCGAAAAGGGATAATCAAGCTGTCACCTGAACGCCGTGGCACTGAATACCAACCTTTAATCATTCCAGCAAATAACAGTTACTAAGGTCTTTTGCACTCTGAATGGAATGCAGCAGAAATAGGGAGAGAGTAATTTTGCGGTAATGCACAATGAGAAGCCAAAAGTTGCCGAAGTTTGGGAGTGCTCCCTTGTCTGTTTTAAATGCAAAGCTTTTTTTTAGTCCAAGGTCAAAACTTTGGAGAGGTGAGAGGAGGAGTATTCAGATGATGAAATCCGTTCTAATTACTGCACAAATCAAATTCTCCAAAGGCTTCCACACTAATTTTGCGCTCGGCTCCATTTATATTGACATAGATTCCTCTAATGAAATAATAAGAGTACTCCCACGCCAAGACACTTTGTCCCACAGATGGATCCACATGTAGATAATTGGATATAAAACTAGCGATCTCCTGGCCTGAAAACACTCTTACGCCGTAAACTCACTTTTCACACAAGTCTGCTAAGTAATTAAACCAGCCACAGATTCTCACCTGTGATCCCTGCACTTTGTGTGAGGAACTCAACTTTAATCGGCGTCATTACTTCCGTCACTTAAGGAAACCGGAGCCAAACACTAACCTGTTTTATCTAGCCAAGCATTAGAGGAAAATTTATGATTGCCCTTTTCATTGTTAGGTTTTAATTGCATATTAGTTATGATTAATCTTTTTTACTTCATTGCTTCTCTTATGGAGAGAAAAATCTGTTTTTTTGTGTTTGTACAATTTTATCTCTCCAGTGCTTTTCAGACGAGCGTAACTCATCAGCGTGTCACTTTGAGTTTCTGCACTTTGACCATGACTCCACTTAAAGGGTCAGCTTTTTATTTTTTTCTGGTTTAATCAGTAGTGTTTATAATGGTTAAACAGGTATAACAACAAAAACAAAATAATAATATTTGTTGTTCCATAGATATTATAAATATAAATCAAAAGTATATAATTCAAACAAATAAATACATAGTTGATTATTTTGGTACACCTAGCAAAATGTAGCCCTTTATTGTAAGAAGCTTTATTATATATTCAGTGCACTGTAAACGGTTTTGGAAATTAATTAATTTGTAGATAATTATGTATGTATATATATATATTATCCCTACATAATCTTATTCAAAATCTTACTGACCCCAAACTTTACAAAAAGTAGTGTAGATGGTAAGATCACCAAAAGGCACTATAAATTAGTAAACTGAAGTTAATTACTTGCAAAATTGCAAAGCACAGTAGATATACATTATATCTTCTCGAATTTCAAAATTAGAAAAATTGGTGTTTCTTAACAGCAAATAGATGTTACTGATATATAAATGTCGACTGTCATACAGCGTTTTGTATGACATATCTTCTGATGTATGATGTCATTGTGTGATATACAGATTGTAGAAGTACAGAACTTTGCACCGAGAAGGAAGTTTTCTAAAAGTTACAGTATGTTTCTACTAGCACAATGAATCTCAAAAGATCATGAAAAATGTGATTCCTCACGATATGACCTCTTTAATTCCAGCTGTTCCCAGAGCAGGGACCTGAGTCTGTTTCCAGAGTACCGTTAGTGGGGGTCAACGTGAGGCACAGGCTCTGAGCCCAGCAGTTCTGGTTCTTCTCTCCTCCTTCACAGCAGCAGGACTTTTAACGGCTCTGTCCGCTCGACTAATGATTTCTCCAAGGGACTGTGCGGTTCTCGCGCTCCTTTCCCCTTGGGGGAGGTTTAATAACTCCACTCACCGTCCCACTGTGCATGACTGTAAGAGCCAGGACTCAGCAGCAGGCCAGAGAGAAGTGGCCACAGTGTGTAGAGAAACGCCAATGGGTTTCTGCAATGGAAACGGGACGGTGGGATTGATTGAAACCCCACGCTCTGGTCATGCAGGTCTTGTTGTGACGAGGGTAAATGAATCCAGCTGGGAAGCAAAGAGACAGCTCTTCTCTGTGAAAAAGAAGCTTGATAGGTGCCAATATTAGGCACATAGTGGCATATCTAATAGCCATTAAGCAGTGGGAAGAAGTGATGTTATTAACGGAGACACCAATGGTCACATTTTAGAGTACTCAGAGCTCTGTTAGCCGTGGATGACCACCTGGCATTCATGATTTGGCAATTAATAAGAAATGGTTCAGTCATAAGCATGCCTCCAGTTGTGGGATAGAGGACCGGTGGGGAAGGACGAGCACTTAATGATTGCTATTCTGGCCTCTGCTGAGATGGCGAGTGCTTCCATTTAGCCTTTATATGAAGTGTACAGCATGCAGCAGACGAGCAGTGAATGTAATTGGACCAGATCAGAGCTTGCAACACTAGGGTTACGTCTGCAAAAGCAGGTGTGCCAGATCAATGCATATCAGGAAGCAGTTTTTCGTCAGCAATAGCTCTCTGCTGCTTTGTTTACCCCTCAATCAAGCAGAGAGGGATGCAACAAATAATTTCCTGGAAAGTGCCAACGTCGATGATTTAGGTGCTTACAATCAGACAGAGTGAGACAGGCCTCCCTGATAATATCGAGCTCTTTACCGGGGATGTCAGCACCGGTAATGAAGAATGACTGTCAGCTAATCTCATTGGAGAGTCAGGCATCATCTCAAGAGAATCGGAAACGGTTCTACAGGCGTCTTAGTTTCTGCTCTGGTCCAGAAGCATCAATAGAGAGCAAAACCTGGAAATGGGTTAACATTTCCTGCTATATCGTCCAGAATGGGTTTTATGAATGGGTTTTTGGCTAAATGCCTTAAATAAGGTGTGTGGTTAACATAGGCTCAAGACATTTACATGTTTTATTCTATGACATAAAATGTGTCGGTAATACCCAATTGTGATTAGTGATGGGAAGATCAGATCATTTTACTGACTCTCGTTTGCTCTTGTTCATCAAAATGAATTATTCTTTATTCAAGTCAGTTCGTTCATTTGATTGCCATTAAATGTTATATTGCCAATGTTATATACTGTATATATAATATTGTTGCTATATTTTCAGGCAAATTCCCGCACATATTCACCTATGCAATCTTGATCATATTCCCGAATAATTAAATCATTATAATGCAGCCAAGGATAATGTATGAGTAACATAAATTATTACTTGAACTCCTGAGTCTTTGTCACGTGACAGATGCAATGAAGAAATTATTCATAAATGACCCATCACTGCTTGTGATTTTTTTAAAAGCTTTTACTTGACTGAAAAAGGGTGGGCTAGCAAGTGGCTGAATGAGGGATAGCGGTTGTAAGGGTCGATGACCGTCATCATGCCAAAAAGGTGTACTGAAAAAAAAAAAAAAAAAAGAAACGTGATAGAAATTAGAAATAAAAGTATTATTATGAGTATATTTATTGGAGTCTTCACTTGTGAAAACGGTTCCACACTTTTTTTTTCTCAGGTGTATGGTTCATTCAACTACAGCCTCATTGTGTTTATAATCATGCTCTTGCAAACTATTCTAACTCAAAATTTCAGGGACAATATTTAAATAAAGATCGAAAGAGTTGTTGAAGTCATGCAACAATTGCTACATGTTCCCTGAGTCGTGCAGTGATGGGAAGATCAGATCATTTTACTGACTCTCGTTTGCTCTTGTTCATCAAAATGAATTATTCTTTATTCAAGTCAGTTCGTTCATTTGAGGGTGTTAAATGTTATATTTTCAAAAGCCAAATTCCCTGGAAATGTCCAAATACGCAATTTTGATCATATTCTGAATTCGGAAATCATTATAATGCAGGCAAAGATAATTTAAGAACTTTCATTCATTTGTCACATGACAGACGCAATGGATAATTGTTAATGAAAGAATCATCACTAGTGTTGTGTTGGGACTTTGTTGTACTTCCTGTTTCCTGTGCCACATTTTGTACTGCCCTGTAGTTTAGTTGTTTAGTTTTTTTCTCAGTAGCCCTTGTTTCACTCTGATTGTTTGTTATGTTTATACTCATGTTGTCTTCTTCTTAATCCCCCATCCCCACCTCATTCCCCCCCCACCCCCCCGCTTCCCACCCCATTTTTCCCTTCCTTTTTTTTTTCCTCGTCCCCCCCCCCCCCTGTTCTGGTATCTTGTTTTGCTCTTTTAATTCATTAAAACTTATTGCATTCAGAGCCACTGCCAACTGCCTGCCTTCCTTTACTCCCTTCCTGCTGTTGTTACAACCATGTCATTTATAGCCTAGATTTAGCTTTTACTTCTTTCGATTGTATTTAAGTTCATAATACTTAAAAGTTGGTAGTTTGTGAAGATTATCAGGGTGACCAAAACATGTAAGAATCATAAACATTTGTTGGTCACAAAGCTTATTTTGTGATGCTAACTTACGGGATGCGTCATGATAGCAGCTTTCTCTGGAGCAAAAGCTGAACGCCCCAAAAATGGCAACACACCCGAATGGAACCATGCAGGGGGGCATGAGAGAGAAGAATTGCATAACTTTTGGAGAGGTGTGCTCAGGGTGTGAAATGGCTCAGAGCCGAACCTCCCTCTGATTCACCCTGAGAGGTACGACTGGTAGAGCATGACAGAGCATCCTTCTCCGATTGCTTCACTGACCCGCAGCCTTATCCGGAAACACGCTCGCCATTCACTCTGTCATCTGCTTCTCTCACTCATTACATGCAAAACCACTGCCTTATTGTAATAACTGAGACAAATGAAACTATCCCAGAACACACCGTGCTATACACCGAAACAACCTCAATTTATTTGTTTCTGAGGCGCTCCGGGTCTCGTAGAGAAAGGAAATTAACGCGTCCTGTGAGCTGGGAGGAAATGTCTCGGAATGCTGAGTTATGATGCAAACACATCATTATGTTGAGTATGCTGTGAAATAATCACAGTGCATCTGTATCACATCTCTCACATTCCCACTGCCACTTCAGGCTTCCAAACATATCTCTCTCATAAACTACAAGCCAATAGATAAACTAGGAACAAAGACGTTACAGTTCCACGTACAATAACTCAACTGTAGGCCTACTTAAAACATTCACTGGCTGCTCTTACAGATTGTTTTGCAGGGTTGAATGCTTAGGGCACTGCGAGGGCATATCTTATATATCTAAAAGATGTGAAAAGACATTCCACAGCATCATTTTAGGAAACTATGGAAAATCACAATATAGTGGGCTTTGATATGAGTGAAAAAGAAATGTCGGTAACACTTTATTTTAGGGTCTCTTAAATAGTTGCTCATTTGCATGCATAGAACTAGAATATTAGCCATTTATGAGTACTAATTAAGCACATATTAATGCATTATTCTACATGACCATAATCCTACCAAATACCTAAACTAAAAACCTTATAATTATTATAAAGCCAGGAAAATTAGGAATTTAGTGAGGGGAAAGTCGTAGTTAATAGTGAGTAAGTGTTCCATATTCTAAAGTGTTACCGAAATGTCAGTTTTAAGGTTTATATATTTATACTAGAAAACAATGCTTATACTTTTATAAGTATCTATTCATTGGTCCGTTAAGGTGAAAATCACATTCAAAACATAATCCAAGTAATATTTATGGAAGCCTGTTTCCATATCAGAATTGAATAATAAAGTTTCAAATATAAAGTCACATTGTACAATTAAAATTTACAAAATTAGATCTAAAATGAGTGTGAGATATGAAATTGCAATTGTGCAAAATAAAGTTGCAAGAAATTGTCACAATTATGAGAAATATAGGTGGAAGTCATAGTTGTTGATATAAAGTCACAGAGATATAGTCTCAAACGTTTGCAATTGAGTACATAAAGAAATAATAATACTAATAATAAACTATAATAATAGTATTGATAAGCTGTCAAGGGCAATCAAAGAGGAGAGAATCTGCGTAAACGTGTTTGTAGTAATTTGTCCACTATTAAAAATAACTAAAACTGGGATAAAAGAAAGTATTTTAACCTTAAAAAAAGTAATATACTTTCTGACGCTTGAAAAAGTAAAGCTATGTAAAACGGCAGTGACATCAACATCATGTTTGAGTTAATGCCTCGTGTATCAAGACTCAAACTTTGTATTAAAGTAGGTTAGTACTCTTTTTATAACCAGAATATCTGCAGGCTAAAATGTAAAAGAGGTGCGGAAAAGTCTACTTTCGTTTCCTGTTCAATGTGACTTCCTTGAAGAAACTTCTTTAAATGGACCAAAAAGATGTTTAACAGATGGTCTGACTAATCTAGATTGCATGTGAAAGCCAACGGTAGATATGTCCTATCCATAAATGACTGTCAGTGACCCAAAAAAACATTCGCGCACGAGGCTGTAGCCTTTCCACCGATCAGAACGCTTGTAAGAAATGAGCATTTATCCCGCCATTCAAATCAAGTTCTTAAATGTGCTTTATTGTGAGCTATAAAGATTTCCTTCACCTAGGGGTATTGTAAAATTATTGCAAATTAATATTCAGAATGACTTTTTCCTCATGTGACGGTCTCAATGGGCTGAAAACCAAATGAATTTCAAATTCAATCATTAGATTTATTTATTCGATTCCGCCCAAGAAATCTCAAAGGACAGTAATGCCCTGTGGCACTGAGTCACCTACGACTTCAGCCGGGTTCAGTTTAAGTAAAAAATTGCTTAACATTGATTTTGTGCAAAAGAAAAAAATAAATAACAACGTATTGCAATAGAACTGACAAGTTAGTATTTTTTAAAATGCTTTTAGATAACAGTCTCATGCTGTAAATATTACTCTTATGCAATGAACTGCATTACTGTAATATTGTGCATAATCATAGTAACATAATTACAAATAAGAGAACACTTTATTAATTAAGTGACTAACAATTACATTTACATAGTCAAAAATGCATAAAATGAAACAAAAGAATGACGTATACATGTTATTAAAATAATATTAAAACCCTTTCTACTGCATTGTTTAAATGCTAAATATTATTTTTAGATGACTGCAGCCCACACTATTTTAGTGTTTGAATAAAATCTCTAAATGGTGAAATATTGATAATTGCATGATGCCTGATGTAATAGCTGTGGCAATGTGCGTTTCTCACTTCAGTCAGACATTTTGAAATGCAATGGTGCCATATGACACATACTCAAGAGGTAATTCCTGCCTCTGTTTGACACTGCCTGTCAAGCTTTTCAGCGGAAAGGCTATTTATACTGCTTCTGGCCCCCTCATGACAGCCAAACCGCAGCCGGGGTTGCCATGCTGTTGGTGGCACTGGACTTTGGGGGCACTCTTGTAGTCCTCCTACAGAGTCAAACGTAAGAGTAAGCCAGCCTGTGGTGATTTTCCACATAAGAGGAAAACCAGGCATTATCTTCATGTTGCATTGTTTACCTCTGTGGATCATCAGAGTTCTTTTTCAGATCTGTTTGTATCCTTCTCCTCCATATTTTGCCTCTCAGAAGCACGGGTGTTCCTGTTATGCTTACGGTGATGTGTGTAACTTAAGAAAGCATTTCTATAAAAAGGTACATCAGACTTTGAGAAATATGTCCAATTGCTTACAATGGTGGGATCACTTTTATATTTTAACCATCTTTGAAATGTTGGCATGTTAATTTTAACAAACATGATGGGATAAGAATTTTTTTTATAGCGAGATCAAATCCATCGCTAATATAGATGTCTGTGCTGTTGTTTTCCCTCTAAAATAATGTGTTTACTAAAAAGTACACAGGATAGAAAGTGAAATTAAGGACATAGGACATAAATGAAACACACACACGTTTGTTTCTGTGAATCATGGGGACTTTCCATTGACTGCTATTACTTTTATACTGACCAAACAATATGTTCTATCCCCTAACCCTAAACCTACCCCTTACAGAAAACTGTTTGCATTGTTACACTTTCAGATAAACATCGTTTACTATTTTTAATAATTTTTTTCCATCATGGGGAGCGCAGGCAGTTCCCCACAATGTCAAAAATGTCAGGTTATCATGTCCTTGTAGCATAAAAGATACACACACAAAGAAAACAAAATACTGTGAAAACTAAAATGTGACAACATATGCACTTGTATTGCATTATTTATATGCTAAAAAGAAATCAGACCATTTCTCATTTGTTCTACCAAAAATATCAAATGTTATGACATTACCATATTTTTGAACAGTTGCCATTCAAAAATCATGATATAGGAATATGATAATCATTCAAGGTCACTGAATTGCTTTTCCCTCTGTGATGTGTAAATTATGAAAAATGTAATAATGAATTTGTTTTTGATTTAAGGGAAACTACCGGTGCTTTGTAACAGCTCTTCTGGGATTATTATTATGTATTTATTGTTTTACCCCTAGCACTTTTTTTTGTAATATTTGTCTCAGATTTATATCTTTATATTATGTGAAAACAGAAATGGCATGCCATAGTGTGAGCTGTAAAAATAAAAAAATAAAAGCTGTTTTCTAGACATATGATTTGTTTTACTGAAATAACAACATGTAAAGGAATCATATATATGGTCTCGTTGGCACAACTCTCACAGCAGTGCAGATCTCTTTTTTCCTCCTTCTCCCTGTCTTCTAGCTGGTGTGTAATGGTTTCAGTCCTCTATCTATGTGTGCTTTATCACTGTGGAGACCCAGCCTTGGCCGGACACCTTCATACTGCAGCAGTGCTTGACAATTATCCTTCAGCCACAGTAGCAAATGCCACGCGGAAGGGCGAGACAGCCAACTCACTGTGACATATGAGGTGCAGCGCTATCTCCCCGCTCTGCCTTAAGTTTAAAGGGGGTCTTATTATCAATTACAGCGCATTATGCTGCATTAGCAACCGCATATCACCAGGACATGCTTTAGAATACCATTCTTCCCGTAGGAAGCCGCATGTATTTGTACACTGGGTCTATTTTGAACGCTGCCTGATGTACGTCTATATCAATGTTTTCAAATAGCAGAGTTGATCGAGAGAACCGTTTAATTGGCTGTATGGAAGACCATTTTATTTTTGGCATTACCAGGATTCCTCTAGTCCTCGTTATTTTACTACTGTAAAAAAAAAAAAAAATCCTGTGTTGTGAGGATTTCATCTTGCTTTGTTTTAAGGGACTATATTGCGTTTTTACTTGTGTAGTGATGTATTTTATTTCCCTTTGTTATATTTGAATACCCAGTTTCCGGACCTTGTGAACCTTGTGCTAATTTTGGTGGGTAAATATCATATTCACACACATGTTGGAAGAAACGTAAAGCTTCATTTACTTAACTTCTTTATGATTTTGAGTTTCACATAAATACCAATTAAAATCTGCCAAAATATTTACTTTAATTGTTTTAATTGTACTGATTTATTTATTTGTTTAGTTTCTGTTTCGCATTGCAATGATGTAACGTATTAAAATATAGATAATAAAAAAAATATTTTAATAATATAATAATAATACATTTTTTAAGAAATTCAAAACATTGTCTTAAATATTGAGACTTTATATATATATATATATATTATATATAGTATAATATATATTAATATATATATATATATTATATATATATATATAAAAAACACACACACACACACAAGACTTTGGTTTTAAGGCTAAGGCACAACTCTATTCCAGCAGGTGGTTTGTGAATAAGATCCTGAAATACCATGAACTATAAAGTCACACAAGTGTTTAATAAATTTGTTTTAGCTACTGTACCTTTAAGAACTTACCTCCCACCTCATCGTCTGCAAACAAGGGCACAGTGTACTTACTTTTGTGTCACATATGTTGTGTTCCACATCAAACTTTCATAGAGAAATAATTAAGATAAATGATGCATGTAATAAGTATTAAATAGTGGTGAAATATGCAACCTCTAAAGCGAGAGAGTGACCATGCTGTCTGCATCCTTTCTCCCCAGTGGACAGGGACCATCTGGCCACGGCCATTATCACTGACCCTGATGTCAGGCTCCTTAGCAGGGAGAGGAGGGCTCAAACATCCCTGGGTCTGGCCCCAAGCACCTGACTGCATCTCTACAACCTTGCAGAAGTGAGAGGGGACAAATTACAAAGTCACTCATATGATAACAGTATGGCTAACCAGGCGGCTTTGCTTTATTAAAATAGATCAGTCTTTGTGTGCTGGAGAAATTGTGCTATTTACTAAACATATTGAAGTTATGAATTAAGAACCATTTCATGTTGTACAAAAATGTCACAATGTTTGGTTCAGTTACAAGTTCTGGAATGTTTGCATTAAATATGGACAGTCTGCATAAAATATGCAACATACAGTAAGAGTCGCTGTGCGTGTCAACCAACATTCATTTACAAATTGTAAGCATGCTTTGCAGCCATGGCTCATATAATATGCCTCGAAATAAATTCAAAATATGGTTTTGCAAGAGACAACAAAGCCAGTTTCTAGATGCAATAACTGTGAAAGGGTAACTTGTTTTCAAGAATTGCTATCACAGTTCTGTTGAAATATGAAATGATCTCATAATTTGACAACAGACTTAAGCGTTGTAAAATGTTGGCAGCAAACCACATCTTTTCTGTACTTGTCTGCAATGTAATTTGTGCACTGTATTGTCTTGCTTTTGTAAGAAAAGAACAAAGAACACTGTAAATGCGAGTGCTCTGAGAAGATATTCATATTTTGAATTCAGGTTGATATCTTTTTCAGTCATTTGATGGCTTCCTAATTCTGAAAATCCAGGCATGCAAAGACCATCTCTATGTACATGCAGTAATTGAATGAATAGTCATCCAACGAAGAATTCAAAAATTATACTGTATACTGTATATATTCACACATGAAATTTGAAGTGCTGAACATGATTGCAGTGTTAAGAAATTGAATCAGATTAGCCTGTTCTTCAGCAAGCACTGATACAGTATTTTCTGTCTGAAAGACTTTCAGCAACACAATAAAGGTGCTTCTGCCAGACTTACTGTACCACTGATTTAAACAACCGACACCACTTCAACTGCACAGCCACCCTCTAAAACCCCTCCTTCAAAGACATGACAGCCAATCGAATTCCGGTAAACTCCAGCATGCACAAAGATCAACAGGTTGCGAGTCGATTATGGCTGAAAATGATTGTGACTCGCCCCTCAGATATTTACGTTAAGGCGCGTACAATGGAAGCACACAGCGTCAGGAAACAATCATTAAAACTATAGCCACAAGACTTTTGCATTTCCATAATGACCAAAGCAATCTACCAAGAGCAGCCCAAATTATGTAGGGTTGCAACAGAGATGCAATTGGTTGAAGATGTGCTTTTTTGGGGGCTTTGACTATAATGGGCTCAAATACCAGCAGACTGACTAACTGCAAACCTTAGAAAATAACCTTGCATGATTCATTTAAATACTCTCCTCATTAATGTTGTGTCTAAAGGTAAACTCCTACAAATGCATATGCAATAAGGTCCATGCCTTTTTATTGCTATTTTTTTCACTGCTTGTCTTTAGTAAATCCTTACAGTAGTTTTTTTGATGCCAAAAAAGGGTTTGCGCTGATGCAAACTGTTAGTTAATGTGGCCCTATGTGTTGGCAGGTGACATAATTGCTTACTAACCTTCTCTGAAGTTTGCAATGTTTCAAATTATCATTAACCTTAGCACAGGGTAAGCTGCCAGAAATCATCTGCTTACGTGGAGCAATCTTCTCCGTGGAAATTATGTTGGAAACATATACTCAGAAGTTCATCCACCTTGTTCATTCAAGTATTTTTGCCTTCCTGAACAAAATTACAAACTTCAACTTTCTGCATTTGACTGCTATGGCCTGGTTTCATCCATCGCAAGTGCAGTGTGCAATGATGGTGATATTTTGACGAGTGATTAACATTATGACATTAGCATCATATCATTGCTAAGTGAAGCAACCACTCTGACCATTTCAAAACCCAAAAGCCTCCGAGCCTCTCTCTTGGTATGTTGCGACAGACAAAGCCACCGAGAACCACCTGGGAATGAAACATTTGCTAAAACTCCAGGTCATTGTGTTCAGAGGTGGAATGAATTACTCTGAAAGCTCTATACAAGCTTTTCTAATGGGAGCACCTAACAACCAAATAAACCTGTGGTCTTGCAAAGTAATTGCAATGTTTAGCTTCTCTAGATGTCCTACAATTGAAATCTCTGATCGGAATCCCTCTTTTGCTCTCTTTGAAAAAGACTGAAGATTGTCTAGTTTTTTCAGGAGGTATTATTGATGCAAGAATAGGAGGAATGCTTTGACATTTGGTCCGTTGCCCTGGCTTATATGTAAGGTACTAATTAGCAGAGAAAACACTGTCAAACTGCCATATGGTAGCAGAGAAGTAGCAGCTTGCCAAGTACAGCTACAGTCCTGAACATTTGCGACCGCAAACGTTTGTCAAGACAGCTTGTGTCAGGTATTATATGTAAATGTAGGCTAAATTAATCAGTGCGCTAATGTTTTTCAGTTTTTTTCTTCTTCTTGGTTTCTCGTGCACGTCCCCAAGGTCAACGTTGAACACTTTTAGTCCTTTTTCTGCTTGGTTAGCTGGTATTATCTGAATCATCTGAGTATTATAAAGCTCGCCGCCACTTTCCACGTTACTACATTGATCCTCAAGTGGAGATGGCATTAAATGTGAATTAATAAGCCAAAAAACAAACACAAGCATGAATGTGACACTTAAGATGAGATGCTGTCGTTATAACTAAGGGGTATACGGTACAATTAAGAGGTTAAGTAGCAACACAAACTTGCAGAACGGGTGAAATAACAGGGAACAAAGTGTTTCATTGCACTAATGGGACTTCAGGGGAGAGGAGAGATCTTGATGTACCATGATGCTCATTAAAGCTATAGCAAACAAAGCTGCTCTGCTCAGATTTCCTCTCCAGAGATTGAGGATTTGAGGTTCTCTTGAGAGAGTTCTCGCTCAGTGTTTAGGGCTGTTTCTCCCATTAGTGGCATTTCCCGTCACACGGGAATCAATTGGTCGAGTTGTTCTGTCAGAGGCTGGGAGGCAAACAGAAATGTTTTTTGAGAGGAGAGATAAAGATCAAACCAACCTTTAGGAAGATGAAGGCGGAACGGCGGAGGAGAGCCCATAGTGAAATGATTTTCCATCAAAGTTTCATGGTTTTCTTGGAGAGCAGAACCATGCTGTGCATGCTTGTGCCATGTGTTCAGAAGCTGGTCTGAAAGCAGCACAGCAGAAACTCTTAAAGAAAGGAAAGGTCATTTGACTGATTTTTAAAAGTGCATTCCAAAATGTCACTCTAAAGTGACATTATTAACTTAATTTCATTTTTGTTTTAAATGTAATTGTCATTAATTCATCCCCAGGTCATTAAAAATATGGTAGGTGTTTTCTATTTCATTTTTTTTTTCTTTATGCCATATATGAAAAACAATGACACTGATTTTTTGGCCTGATCTTAGCCTGATTTCAGCATATAGAACATTTACATTACATCTTTGTATATTTGAATATATTCTCTGAAACGTACAATACACACATACTGAAAGCAAAAATGTAGAAACATAAGCTTTACTATAATATATATCTAATAATATATATATATATATATATATATATATACTACAACACAGACACTTTTTTATTTATTGCATCTGTCTAATGGTAAACAAAAAATAATAATAATTATCGACTAGACTGTAAAAAATGTCCACCTACTTCAACTTTACATTTTTAAGTGTAATCAAATGTGTAAGTCATTTCAACTTAAATTATATTAAACGGACTTAAAACAACCAAATTGAATCTTGTATAATTTAAAAAATAAAGTTGAAATTGCTTCAGTTAATTTGACGAGTTAAAGTAATGGAAAAACATGTTGACTTGACATTTTTTACAGTGTAATAATTAAATTGTCAACTTTTATTCATTTTAACATTTTTTACTTGGAGACATGGGTAAAATGATAGAATCATTTAATATTAGTTGAATACCTGATACCACACACAGAACATAATCAAATGTTAGAGAAATGTTAGATAAAATGCTTTTTATAAATGCAGTGACACTGGCGATATTTAATTGACCTCACTGATAAAACACAATAAAGTCCTACTATTGCTATTATTTCCATGAATTCAATATTCTATGAACCTAAAAGATTCATAAAAATGTGTATGTGAGTATATCAATATGCAATAACTTATAGTTCTGTCACCATAAACATTTGCACATTAGAAAAAGGTGTCACTATGTGCCTGAGAGGCCGGTTTATTTATGGTTGGGGTTAGGGGCTCGAAATATCTCTGCATATTGCAGCTAAAGCCACTTTCATGCTTTGTGTCATTCAAACACATGATAATGCCGGAAAATTGCCCAGGCTTGACACTTGATCCTCCAGACTGAGGTGAGAATGTCACCAGAGTGACGTTTGGCGGTGCTGGATAAATGTCGCTAGAGTGACGTTTCTCATATGCGACTTTTATTACAGAAATATTGTTGTGCTCAAATTTATTGTTCACATCAAAAGCTTAGAATGAAGGAACCAACCTTAAGGTCTGTAACAATATTACATTGCAAAGACGAATTCAGACGGAGAGGGGCTCTCAAATGCTAACCACATTTGAAAAGATGTCCCTGAGAGCACAATAAAAAATCTTATCAGTATGTGCATCAAGAAATCAAGACATCAGCACGAGCTGGCAGTGACCTTCCGCAGTTATCTGCAAAGGCATACGCCATGAGATTGCAACTCAAATATTGCTGTCTGTGGGCCTGCTGTAGTCGGCCTGGCAGGTATGCCCTATCTGTGCCACCACCACTGGGCAGGATGCAACGAAAACCTCCCGCTCAAATCAGCAGCCAAGCCGGGCACATGCAGGACAACAGCGAGGTCCCCTGCCGGCGAGAACCAAATCTGACAACTGGGAGAAAAAAATAATAATAAGGGCAGTGAATGAATCATGGATCATGCTAAATCATGCACGATTGACATTATGACCTTTTGGTGCTTAAGTCTTATCTGTGACCCAATTAGCAAACTAACATACTACTCTTACTGCTTGTGCACTATATGATATTACAATGTTACAGACTCCTCCTGCATTTCAGGACAACATTATTGGCATCAACAAGATATGCACATAAACAACATGCAGAACATATATGATTTAAGAAATGTAATGACTATATGACTGCCAAGACTTATGCA
Organism: Sinocyclocheilus anophthalmus; assembly: GCA_018155175.1. Taxonomy (NCBI): domain Eukaryota; kingdom Metazoa; phylum Chordata; class Actinopteri; order Cypriniformes; family Cyprinidae; genus Sinocyclocheilus; species Sinocyclocheilus anophthalmus. Next base: position 27,425 of record JADLZN010006095.1, read on the forward strand.
TAAGGCTAACCACAAAACACAGCAAAAAATATAATATGATATGATATGCATATGGTCTAAATATAGTATATATATGGGAATAGTCATAACATCTGTTATAGATATATAGATATATATATAATATGAATTATCTAGTATCTATATATGTATAGTATCAGGTAAAGATCTTAGGTATATATATATATAATATATAGTAGTATAATATATAAAACAGATCACTACAATTCCAATCACACATTATTATTATTATTATTATATTATTATTATTATATCATTATTATTATTATTATTTATTATTTTATTATTTTATTTATTCCTATTCTTCATAGACGTGAAATCCCCACTTTCATGCAAAGATTTTGGCCATGTGACAATAATCTAACATACTACTGATTAATGTTTATTGTGAAATAATACCTAGCATTTATTTATTTTTAATTTTTTTACTTGTATGCTACATATTGCACATTATGCTCAGTTAGCTAGTATTTAACATGTTGTGTCTGCCAAGCCTGTAAAATGACATACATATGCTCATAACACAGTTATTTCTAATCCCGCATACTTAGAGAACACATTTGCAGACTGTAAATTAATATTATTGCCTAACTGAACAGAATTAAAACTTTCTGAAGGTCATTTTTTTTAAAGAGTTAACGCTGACTTTTTGCACCATATCAGTGAGTAAAAATAGCTTTGCTCTTTAATTCATTTCCGATGGCGCTCTGAATGTGTATTAACAGAACACATATAAAAAGAACAGCCATTTTTGGAGTAAAAAAAAAAACGTCCTCATTTCCACTCTATTTATAATAGAAGATATAACAGGTGAAAAAATTAATAGTGTCGGAGGTCTGGTTTTATCAGGAGATTATAAAACAAGGTAGCTAATAAGGCCAATTTCCCTCAAATGTAAAACATAATAAATTAAGGCAAAATTAGCTTTGTGGAGAAATTATTAAATATTTCATGCAAATATTGTAAGAGCTCTTACATGGTTATCATTTAATACCAGACTCAAAATCATCTCTTTCCCAAGGAGACTCGGCCGTATAACTTTACACTGTAATTTATAGTGACTTACAATTGATTTAACCTGGGGTCAGTCCTTCTGACATTAGAGACAAAGAGACTCTGTAGTGAAATTGTTAATTTAATGATTAACACATTAAAGGAACGGTTGACCAAAAATGAACATTTTATCTTCATTTGCTTGCCCTCATTGTACTGACACTGTATCACTTTCTTTATTTAGAGAAATACAAATTGGATAAGTCTGAACTGCTCTATACAGTAAAAGCGGATGGTTATTGACACCACCGAATATCATTAGTTCATGCGTGTTAATTATGAACTACTTTTATTTTATGTTGTTTTGGAGCCTTTTAATTCAGGCACTGTCCTGGCGTGGAAAACCGTTTAGGATTGAAACGTCATGAGGGCAAGTAAATAACCACAACATTTCTGGGTGAACTTTTCCTTCAAGACTGATGCTTTTGTCCCTGCTCATTCATTTAAATCGATTTAAATAGAGACCACAGAGTCGGTGCGGCGGACTACACAGGGATTCTGTTTTGGTCAGCGAGTCTTGGAAGGAGTTTGTTTTTGGATCAGGGCCCAGGTGCTTCCTGAAAGATGAAGAGATGCCTTAATAATTTATTCTGACGTGTGTTTGTGTCTGTGTGTGTTTGCACCTGCATCATGCCATGAGCTATGGGACATTCTTGCTTCGTTTCTGCCCACTGCATGTGTAGGTGGTGTGGTGTGTGGGGTGTTGTGCTGTGTTGCGTCATACTCCCATGGTCCAAGTGGGCTTGTTTGGCACCAGCAGCGAGTGAAAAGAATTGATTTTGTGTTAGCTGTCCTGCAAGCCAACTCAAATACGATTCAGGTCTCCTCGTCCTGTTCATCGCCCTTGCCATGTCATGTTCTCTGACAATTTGAGTTATCGAATCCACATAAAATATGTCCTCCTGCATTTCATCATACAATTATACAGGATGGACAGAAATTATTTACTAGATTTCCACAGTAGGGACTAGCCATTGAAATTCATTAGTGCATAATGAGTACAAACACTGCAAAAGTCTATCTGACGATCTATCTATCTATCTATCTATCTATCTATCTATCTATCTATCTATCTACATCTCTTAGCTGCATATAACGTGCAAATTATAAATGTAATATTGCAACAAATGTAAATCAAATCAAATCAAATTAATCAAGGTCAAGATCAAGGTCTACCTACCTACAGTAAAAATTGTACAAAAATAATAAATATAGAGAAACAACAGTTGACATGTTGGTAAATAAAATAAACATAAAATGCAGTATTGGGCTGCTCGTAATAATTTTATTTTGAAGTAATTCATCACAATTAGGTTGCCTCACCTCCTTCCGTCCTATTCCTGTTGTGGGGGGGGGACCGCTATAGACCATGATCTAAACATAAGCTCTAAACCTCTTGACTCGGTTTAGACGATGATGTCAGCTACTTCTACGGGTGTTTGAGGTAGCTGTCATGTGCTTGGTCTCGCATGCTCATTTACTCGTTGCGCAGGTTTGAATAGCGCCTAGTGTCTGGCCTTCTAGGAGGAAATCGACTGCTGCTTTAGCAGCTGCCTGTACGATCAAATGGTAATTGGATTGAGGAGTGCAACAGGAGCGCAGAGCTCAGTTGGTGGGGGTTTGTTGTTGTGAGATGAGTCTTATCCTTGTGTGTGTGTGTGTGTGTGTGTGGGGTGGGAAAACATGTAGAGAGACGTCAGGTCATGAGGTCAGACACACACAGGCAGGCAGCGTGATGTCCCCATGGTGGCCTCGCGACAGTGGGCTCATGTGCAAATAAAACTGGCTATTGTATAAAGAGTAGTTGTCTGCAGCTGCACTGGCACCGAGGAATCCTCAGCCCTGCCAATATCCCTTCAACCTACCTTTTATCCGTTCTGTTTTTCACAAGGTATTTGAACAGAAGACCGCTACTTGCTCCAGGGCCCCCACACAGCAACACACGACTGATGTCATAAGACTTCACGTTGCTGACCAGTGCTGCTACACTGGTATCGCGGGTTTTGATTTTCATTGCTGATTTTGCATTTGAATTTAATTTGTATTGTTTTACAGTTGTACTCAGGGTGTGTATTATATTAACAATGTAGGTTCATATTCAGTTAGTTATTTGCACGTAATGCACAACATCTATATGTTGTTCTTGGTCCTCTCTCTCTCGCTCAGGAGTCAGGATTGTGCATGAAAGGTTAAAAAGCAATAAAGATAATCATTAATTAATTTAAAAAAATGATGTCATTACATATCATGTTAATTCAAAGCCTTTATTTTATTTTTTTATTGAAGAATCCTCTTACATTTTTAGGAATTACTCAGTGTTTACTGATGTAATTAAATTATGCAATTTGTTGAACTTCTTATGTGCTGACAAATCACATATGATACATATTTACTAAATAACACAATAGAGCTGTTTTTAACTACTGTCTTCACAGAGTTACGGTAAAATGACTATATGCATTTGCCTGCGGCTTCGTCTTTTAACTTTATAAATCATGAATAATTAAAGCTTCATAACTAAAATCCAAGCTGAAAATAGCCGGTACATTTGCATGTAGGATCACATTACAAAGACTAATCTGCAGAAAAACTTGCTCTGCTGTGCGATGTACTATTGTTGACCATTCCAAATATACATCGTGCTATCTACTTTGATTCATGACTGGCCATTCAGATTCTCATATAGTTTCTCAATGATAGTAATTCAATAAAATGGTAACTTGGACGATTTTTTTTTTTGGTTGGTTTTGTTTTTTTTTTTTTTTTTTGGGTGGGGTTGTAAAATTTTTTTTTTTTTTTTTTTTTTTTTTTTTGTTTCTTTGTTTTTTTTTGTGTATGAAAAACTCCAATAGATGCATTGGCATAAAAAATTAAACATCAAAAAAGCATAATTTGCAAGAAATAAACATACAGAGGGCCAAAACTATCTGATGAATGTGAGGTGGCTCATGGCTAGAGGATACGGAAATATTAAAGGAAAAGTGTCACTTAGAATGACCCCCTTACACGTTGACTCCTATGTAAAAGAGGTTAGATGCATACGTGCTGCTTTAAATACGAGGACCCACTAAGATCTTCATTCGCACTTTCTGCGGATGCGCGTCTAAGAGAAAACAAGGTACAATAGTGGTTAGAGCTCCCGACTTTCATGCTTAATGGGCAATAGTGACTGCGATTGGCAAGTTTTCCTTTCATATTTGGCTGTTTACCAAGCGGGAGTGGGCTCTGTAGATAAGATTCCTGAAGTTGCAAAGACTAAATTCTCAAAACCAAAGAGATATTCTTTAACATTTAAGACTCTGCCACGCCCCCCCTAAAACTGCTCGTTCTAACACACCCCCACATATCGACATCACTATTGGAAACTATTTGCTATGGGCCCAAATGTTTATACGGGCAAAAAAGAGGCGTGGTTGCAGTAACCCAGTTAGTGTTGAAGCAGCCATGTCAGTGAGACGCTGTGTGGTTCAGTGCGAAAGGAAAATCACTTTATTTGGCCTTCCGGAAGTTGATGCATTTAGGAATCTTTAAGATTAGTTGCAACAGAACAGCAATGCATTTTATGTATGACCGTTTCGTGAACCTAGGAGAGTAGGTAATTCTGACTTTTCTATGACAATCTGGCACTTCTGAATCCGCTACTGTTTTGTTATTAGTTTAAGTGTTTGTTATTGACTGTTCAAATGCGGAGTTTTTTTGCGCATCGTGTGTGTGTGTGCGTGCGCGTGTGTGGTGAGTGTGTGTGAAGAGAGAGAGAGAGAGAGAGAGAGAGGGAGAAGAGAGAGAGGGGTCACATCACAGTGGAGTCAGCTGTCTTAACCGGGGCTTGTGTACTGCAAACACATTCCAGTTTCATCACTGTGTCTGTCACGCGACTCTGTTCCCCTTTCGGGCTTGAACTGATGGCAACACTAATGACATTATTTACTGTCTTTACATTTATTTTGAAAGATGAAGCTCGCGATTATGGTAAGGGGCATTACATTTCCGACGCGTGCTTGTGGTGTTCGGCAATCACAATGCACTGGGTCAGCTGGCCAATCAGAGTAGACCGCGCTTGTCGGAAGGAGGGACTTTGTAAAAAAAAACGAAGCGTTAGAGAGGCGGGGCATAGAGGACCTACAAAAATGTACAATATTTGAAAAATAATGTGTTTTTTTGAACATCAAAGCATGTCAACATATTCTGTTACACCAAATACACAAAATAATGATCTTTAAAAAAGCATCATATGACCCCTTTAAGATTGTATTAATTCAACACTTTTTGCGCTCGCAAAACTCCCCAATTACTGTAAGCCGAGCAGAGTGATGGATTCTGCTAAAGGTGCACGGAATGTAAAATATGCTTCAACGAGAAGTAAAAGATTCACAACGAAGAACATGAGCAAAAAAGAGAAATCACAATAATGCAAAACTATCAGAAGTGAGATTTTGATATGATTTGAAATCACACTTAGCGTGAATGTGGATATATTTTAATGCATATGCAAATGCAAATAACGGAAATCATTTTTGCATTGCATAAAGACTTTAGTGACCAAAAACATAAGCTCCTTATATGCTTATGTAAATGAACATTTTAAAAGTGTAGAGGATTTTTTTCTAATAAAATGACAAAATTGTTATTCATTTTTGGCTCATAGAAATCGCAGCAGCTCAAGAATCCGGTCATAAGACGACAACTTAGATAAAATAATTGTATTCTTCCAGTGTTCGCAGCCACAGGCGGAAATTAAATGGCTTATCTAGGGGGTCTTGAGAAATCCTTCAATGGTGAATGTGTGTGATATAACAATTTTGATGGTCTCGGGTAAATCAGCCTAGTATTAAGATAGGGGTTATGGAATGACACAGAAAAAGGCACAGAAATGTCAGGGCACAACTGTAAGACTATACTTTTTCCTCTGCATGCAAAGTATGTCAGATAACAGTATACTTTTAAAGTGCTTCAATTATTATTTTTCGTTTTTTTTATTTATCTTTTCGCTTTTATTTAATGCACTTTTTTTTACCTATACGAAATCTTCTTTATAATGATAAAACATCAAAATGGCATTTTAATTCAGCTGAATTGTTCGGTTAATTACGAATCCAAAACATGCAGGAACTTTATTATATATAGATCCTATTCCAATGAATGAGTCACACTTGTGATTGTGATTACTTGTGATTGCACTGTGAAACTGTTTTGTTAACTAAAAAAAAATATTTGAAAAAGTTTGTATTTTTACTGTACTGTAATGCATGTCTGAAGTTGTATATTGTTGCTTTAAATTTTAATTTAAAACAAGCCAAACATATTTATTTCCATGAATATGGCACACAGCTTCCTACGGCTTGTTAAGAAAAAAAAAGAAAAAAATAAGTTCATTTAAAAATACACTTTTAAATATAAAACCTATTTATTTGTATGACTGAATCAGCCTGACTGCATTATATGACACTAACCAAAATTGTTTGCTTTTAAAAATAAATAAAAATGTTAACTTTTTACAGTATAGCCTAATGAATACATCGAAGAATTGTATTCCAATTATTGCCATTAATAAATGTGAGTTTTGATTAAATATTGGTTTATTTTATGAAGTACACATGCTGAACTACATACATTTTATAATGATGTTGTAAAACAGCTTCATGTTGTGCCTCAGAAGATCATTTACCATGGTAAAATCACTGTAATGCACGTCTCAAGTAGCATATTGCTTTGAATTGTCATTTAAAACAAGCCAAACACATTTATTTCAATACATAGGGCACATAGCCTAATACAGCTTATTTAGGGTAAAAAAATGTAAAAGTTCAATTAAAAATATGCTTCAAAATATAAAAATGATTACATCACTATATATATAATTTAGATGGTATTATTATAATTAATAAATGATGGCTTAAATATTGTTTTTTATCATAATATTGTTGCTAAAGTATGCGCTACATTGAGTAAGTTGTAAAATATGTCTGTGTTGTGTCGAAGTAGACCATTTACTATGGTAAAATCACTGTAATGCATGACTCAAGTGGCACGTTACTTTAAACTGTCATTTAAAACAAGCCAAACATCTTCAATTCCATGAATGTGGCATACAACCTCCGTATTCACAGAGAATCTCATGTCTATCCTGAGCTGCTGAAAGAAACCTTTAGTGGTCCACGATCCAATCTTCTAGAGGAGGAGAGGACAGAATGAAACTTGCTCCATGTCTCCAGAGTGGAGAGGTGTTCTTACTGGCCTATTATTAGGGGCCAATGTCTCACGTCCCCCGTGACACTGAGGCAGAAAGAGGAAGACAGTGACTAGTGCTGTAACAGTGGCCCAATCAATATTCATCTTCCAAAAACAGTAACAGGGAGAGCTGAGCTGGTGCCACGGTAAGGGCCGGCAGATAGAACACAGTACGTGTGTATGTGTGTGTGTGTTTGTGTGCGTTACCTCGAGATATCTGGAAAGAGGCCAGTGGTGCTGGAAGTCAAAGTCCCAGTAGGAGACACTGATCTCAGGACCGGGAGAAACAGAGGAGCTTTTCTTGAAAATAACCTCGACCCCAGACGGCCTGAAAGCGGGGACAGAGAAAGAGATGGAGCGACGATGGAGCACAGAGGAGAAAGGAGGGGGAGAAAAATCAATCAAAGCAATTAACTAGTCGGGCTGAACACTAATTCCCACGGATGAACTTTTTTTATTTCTTTCTTTTCCTGACTTCAGATTGTGTTGAAAGTTCAAAAGAAAATCGTGACCCACTTTTGATAAGTACTGATAATCTAGTAACATCTTTAAATATAAAAATAAACACATAAATGAAGGGAAATCTTAGGAGATTAGTCACGTTTTTACCCCTTTGATAATATCAGACCTCCAAGTTGGAGAAAAGCCCTGGTAATCAATGTTTTATGAAAAGCACTGCACTCTTTACATAATATACTGCTGTTAGTGTCTTAAGGGAAATCATCTTTTCTCCAGCTCTTTCCCGGACCGGTGTTGCTGGCTGCTGACACTCGAGCTGACACAATGAGCTATGACTTTGTCCAACCAAAAAAAAATCAAAACTGCATGTAAAGTGGCTATTGCAGTCTAGAAGACAGACAAAGTTATTTTCCTGTCTATACAGAACATCGTATGTAGACCCAATAATCTGAAGATTGATTGATTTATTGATTGATTGATTGATTCATTCATATTGTTAAATTGGATTTGTACAGGTTTTCTACAGAGCAGAGAAGATTTTGGGGTCTGTAAGATTTGGTTTTGTTTTGTTGTTGAAATATGTCCTTATACTTACTAAGGCTGTATTTATTTGACCAAAAATGCAGTAAAACAGTAATATTGTAAACATTTACTACAATTTAAAATAAAAATGTTCTATGTGAATATATTTGTTAACAGTTTATTTATTCCTGTGTATTTTCAGCATCATTACTCCAGTCGTCAGTGTCACATGATCCTTCAGAAATCATTGTAATATGTGACACTGGACCACAACACCAGTCTTAAGTGCAATTTTTTTTTAATTGAGATTTATACATCACCTAAAATCTGAATAATAAGTTTCCATTAGTGTATGGTTTGTTAGGATATGACAATATTTGGTCAAGATACAACTATTTGAAAATCTGGAATCTGAGGGTGCAAAAAAATCGAAATATTGAGAAAATCACCTTTAAAGTTGTCCAAATGAAGTCCTTGGCAATGCATATTACTAATCAAATATTAAGTTTTGATATATTTACAGTAGAACATTTACAGAATATCTTCATGGAACATTTACTTAATATCCTAATGATTTTTGGCATAAAAAAAAAATCTGTAATTTTGACCCATGCAATGTATTTTTGGCTATTGCTACAAATATACCCCAGCGACTTAAGACTGGTTTTGTGGTCCAGGGTCACTTATGCTGATTTTCTGCTCAAGAAACGTTTCTTATTATCATCAACAGTTGTGCTTTACTGGAAACTTTTTTTCAGGAATATTTGATAAATAGAAAGTAAAAAAAAAAAAAAAAACATAACACAGTTTAGTCTCCGGGAAACTTAATTGACTGTTTTCAAACAGGTTTCCCAAAAAATCGGACAAATAGACAAGCCCCAAATTCACAACACTGATTTATAGTTGCATTAAGTTGATATATAAGAACATATTTTAACACTGACAAATATAAAAAACTCACATTTAATGCCATTTTTGTCAAGTTATTTCTTTCTTTCTATTTCTTTTTAACTAAGGTGCAGGAAATAACTTTCTTAACACAGCAATGATTGACCTTGCAAGTACAGATGCAAAAACAAGATTAATAGTGTCTCTATGGTGATTGCATAGCAGCGCTTTCTCCTTTATAACTCATTCTCATCCATTATGACAACTATACTGCACTGCCTTGGCATTGAGGACCTTGCTAATGTAAATGTTACTAAACCACTCAAGAAATGCTTGTTGCATTAAAAGGACAGTTCAAACAAAATGAAAATTCTACTCACCTTCATGTTGTTCCAAACTGTATTAGTTCCTTCATTCTGTGGAATACAAAAGTGTTGTGTACAAAAGACTGGTGTGAGAAACTCGCTGAAATATTTGAGAAGATTTAGAAAATATTTATACTGCTTTTTTTCTTCTTCTTTTTATAAACTGTTAAAATGATTATTGGAGATTTCCAAGATTATGTTTTGCAAAAGAATCCTATTTCAGTCTTTCTAAGTGAAATTGTCATGCTCAGTGTTCAGCGATTTCGGAGTTTAAACAGAAAACCTACACCATTTTTTTTCCCAGTGTAGGGTGTTTTCGATGCTTAACACTGCTGTGTACTTTGATTGTATGGAAAACAACATCTCAAAACCTCTTTTTACCTTCCAAGGAAGAGATAAATTCATTCGGGATTGAAACATAATGACAGAGATGTCATGTTTGAGGAAACTATCCCTTTAAATCACAATAATGAAATGAAAGTTGAAAGCTCACAGGCTATTTAACCCCATATTTACTCCCAAAATAATTTGAGACATCAAGGGTGAAGCAGTAAACTGATCTCTATTTAGACTCCCGGTAACTGATTTGAATAGCATATTCACAACACATTCATTTTACTGCTTTACCTCATTCGGCAGAACCGCTACACATGTGGTCAATGTGGATCTCTAAATGAGCTCTGCAACTCTTATTGCACTAAAACCAATCAGGTTTTCACAACACAGTGCCGTAAATTATACTAGTCAATTATGGGACCCAAATGGATGTGATTGAAGTAGTAATTGTTGTTGCACAGAGTGGAGAGAATACGCGAGACAGACAGAAGCAGCGCACTCATTACCATCAGCCTCAGCGGACAGCCGATTGGCCATCGAGCTTCTCAGGAAATTGAAATACTCGTTGATGAATACTTGCGAGAGCGATCCGCACACACACAAGAGCGCTGGGAGGAAAGACGCGTCTGATTGTCTGCGTCATTTGCTGTAGGGGGCCTCGTCAACACAGCCTTAGTTTGGTACGAGGAATGGTGCGTTTTCTTAATAGGATGATTTATTTCCTGACAATGTTCATTTCCTACAGGGCTGGCGGAGAGCGCCCGTTTCAGGTGGCTGCCGTTTTAAGTTGGCTTCCTCCTCGGCACCCAAGAGAGTGCGCATCGGACAGCCTCTGCCACTATTGACATGTGTATCAACCGTCACCGTTTTATTAGACACTGACATTTCCTATTGGACCGGTAACAAATGGCATTTCCCTAGACAACTTGTTAACTTTTAAAGGTTGATAGATTCAGTAGCGTAGGGCTGAGATACGCCGGCAGATCACGGCACAGGCTATTCGACGGACCCAAGAAAAACAAAACCGTGAGATTAGCTGGTGACAGACAGGGTTGAAGTGTGCATGGCACAGGCACTGCGGGGAGGAGGGGGAAGCCTTAGCCGAACGACGGTGCAATGGACAAAATCGATCTGGATGCAGAGGCCTCGGGCTGAATGAGAGAAAATGAAGCCGCAGCTGACTCTCTGCTGTGGAAGAGATGTGGCGGGCCCTCACACTTTCTGCTAGCTCGCTGAATAGTTTGAACAGAGTGCTGTGTTGTTTCTAGAGTTTGTGTGGAAAGCTCTGCTTCCTTGCCTGAGACGTTTTATAGCAACAAGAAGAAGCCATCGTGATACTGCAGATTAGATAAAGGCAACACAGGAACACAAACAGTCCCATATTCCTGTGACATAAAGTGAGTCTATTTCAAGCTTTTATGCACTATCTATTAAAAAATGGACACTCTTCAAAGAACTACTAAGATAATGAATCATTTGCAGTTTAAATGTTGGTTGCAGGAAATTATTTTACATGGCTGCATTTCAATGGCAGTAGGCTATAAAGAGAACGTTTCCACATGGACAGGAAATAGCCAAACCTTGATCCTGTGTTTGTACTTCATTTTCATATTCAAAAAGACTTGCTTATTTGATATTGCACTAATATTGGAAATGGATATATTGGTAACACTTTACAATAAGGTTCTCTTTGTTAACATTAGTTAACATGAACTAACAATGAATGATGCTTCTAAAACATGTATCAATCTTAATTCATGGTAATTTCAAGCTTTACTTATTGGACAAACTAACAATGAAGAGTGATATTTTTTTATTAACTAATGTCAAGAAAGAGTAATAAATAGCCTACTGCAACAAATGTATTGCTCATTGTAAGTTAAAGGAGACCTATTATGTGCCCTTTTTACAATATGTAACATACGTCTCAGGTGTCCCTAGAATGTGTCTGTGAAGTTTCAGCTCAAAATACCCCACAGATAATTTATTATATCATTTTGAAAATGCCTATTCTGAGTGTTTGGTTTTGCATGCATTTAAGGCCTATTCACAGTTTTTTTTTAAACTTCTGAATTGGTTTCTACGTACACAAAAACCCGTTGTCGCTTGTGAAAACACAATGGTGGCGCCGTGGGTGGAAACATGCAGATTAAGGGGTGGTGATATTATAATAAGATCCCCTTTCTAAGTCACGGGGGGAGCGAAATCTAAACGGCTCATATTTTTTCACAAGCTTACGGAAAAAGGCTTACCAAAATAATGTACTGTTTGTACTTACGTTTTTCTTGGTTTGGTATATGCACCCAGGGACCCATATTAGCACTTACACACAAAAGTCAATTTTCATGATATGTCCCGTTTAATGCATTACCACTGCTAACAATGGAACATTGTAAGTGTTTACGAATATATTTAAATGTCTACACTAAAAATATAACTTTGTAATGTATAAATAAATAAATATATATATATAAATATATATATAAAAATACTTTCAATAAAACTCTTTAGCTTAGTAGTGGTGGGTGTAATTAATGCTTAACAGCTGTGCTCTTGAGCAAGGCAATTCACGCCTGCAAAAGTGCTTGACCATGCAATAAGGTCACAGCTTTGTGGTGACATTGCATGAAAGTTGCAAAAATAAATTTAACCAACCCTGGTTTTGTGGTGATTAAGATTCTACACGAAAGGCAAGCTTGTTATAGTTATATAGTTGTGCCTATCATATGAAGTCACAGCACATACTAGGGAATAAGAGTTCAAATTCACAATACTTACCAGCCAAAATGTGACATCTGGCTTCCAAAAATCTCATCTGCCACAATGGCGCTGACTCCTGACCTTGTTTGTTTGCTATTCGATCCTCTCTCAGGCATGGCACTTTCAACTAAAATAACCCGCGTCCTCTCAAACTCCTATGATAATACAATATGGAAGAGAGCCATTTGTGCGGGTCGACAGCACTTGACCTATAACTGGGCTCTCCCTGCTGAAGCCACACATTTGGTAATGACAGATGATGTTGCTGAGAGAGCTGCTCACTTCTTCTAGAAGCTTCATTATGAGCCGGAGAGCGGCAGAGAAAAGAAACCCACTGCTTCATAAAGAAGCTGACGCGTTGTGACTGACTGACACTAATTGGTGTTCCAAAAAGTTGGAATCACACCTGGTGACCAGAGATCAGGTTAAACCTGGTCACTTGCTTCTCAGAGAAGTCTTGAAAACTTTCAGTGGTTGCCAAGAGTCATTCAATAATTCTATGGCACAAAAGTTTAAATTGATGGTGACATTCGATTAGCCTTGAATAGAAAGTTGTAATTGCTATTACATGGCATCTTGTGAAGTCAAACTTTAAAACAACTTGACAAAATCTTGTCTGAAACATAAAAACAATTAAGTTTGATGGTTGTAGGCATTTTGTGCGCTTTAACATCCATACCATGTTAAGATTTGGGTAAGACAGATAGAAGCTGTCAGGTTTTGGCTTGTCAGTGTGGCCTGCTATAACTAAACCAGTATGCAGAGTCAAAGCTTATTTCTCTATCGATCTCATTTCAAAAGTAGCTTCAAATCTGCTAACACTTAATTTTGATGGTCCCTAAACAGAAATTCTACTGACAAGTAACTTTGCAACTAATTCTACTAACTCTACCCGGTAGCACTATATTAGGTACCCATAGAATTTTCACCTCATAACTCCACTTCTGCTCGATTAATAGTTTTAGTAGTATTGTGATGTTAGGTCGTGGTCGGGGTTTAAGGGATCTAAAATATGGTCATGCAGAATAAGGCAGCAATAGTGCTTTATAAGTACTAATTAACAACCAATATGCTGATAATATGCATGCTTATAAGCAACTAGTTAATAGTGAAAATCGGTTGTTAACGTTACTAATACTCCTGAGCGTTAGTTATTGCAAATTAATAAGAGTTAGATGTAGTTGCAAAGTTACTTACATTTAGTAGAACGTCTCAAGTGGACTATCAAAATTAAGTGTAATTGTCTATTTTTATACATATGTATTTACATTATATTATAGTTAATGCTAACCTGTGTCAAATTACTTTTTTGAAGGCTGTTAAAAATGTTAAATGGACATCAAACAACTTGCATTAAGATGAATGGAATAGCTGTACATTATGAGAAAACATCTGTATGACCAGTTAGAAAAGATATAGTGTGCCAAGTCAGAACTGTGCCTACTTTGGTAGATGTAGCTCAAAGGCTTTATTGTGGCCTGGAATTGATATAATCACAACACAAGCTGTACAATAACAGTATGTTTGCTTTATCAGTGCAAAGTAATTATGATAATATGGCATATTTTCTGTCACTGCTGGAGGAGTTGATGCCAGTTTAATTTTCCCTGTCTACAAATGTTTTCCATGAAAAACATAGAAGTTTTGCATCAAATCATCTCAAGAGAAGTTAAGTTGCGAAAACAGAAATAGAGAGAGTGGGATTGGAAAGGGAGGCAGTTGTCTCCTGTTTGATCTGACAGTTTTAATTCCAGGGTTAATTACCTCAACCATCAGTGATAGCACAGTCACAATGGTGTTGACGTGATGTCTTCTGACAGCGGTACGTGGGAAAAAAGAGAGACAGGCTCAAATGAGCTTTCATGAAGTGTTGTCTTTAGAGCTCTGCAGACAGATACCCAGAGGGGCGAACGCACAGATCAGTTTACAAACCGCAGTGTATCACTGAGAGCACACTGATTCTTGAGACATGAGACAAAACAGGAATCAATGAAACTGACAAAATAAAAGTTTTTAATCATATTTAATAAATAACTGGAGTACCCTGTAAAACGTGTGTGCTGGTGCAACCTCTGTCTTCCTTTATTTTCTCACAAAATGTGTTTTTCTTTAATGTAACTCAAGGCATCAGCATTCAAATGTAAAATAATAATGTCAAACACAAAAATAATGTCAAGAATGTTATATGTTGAATTATACCATGGTCTGTCTGAATACTCGATTCTGATTGGGTGGCAGGTATGCTGTAGCGTCTGGACCAATCAAACACACAATATATATTTTGTTTTTATATTTAACAAATACTCTGTAACCCCACTCAGTTAACAAGCCATATGAGGACCCATGAACCCTTACCCCCGGAATGCGTAACACCCCAGGAATCCGAAACAGGCCCCTTTGTTGCATGGAAACCAACTCTGATATCACTGGGTTTAATGGCCAAAAGAATCTAAAGCAGGGAAAATCCCTGCATGTCCCAGGACAAACGCACAGTAGAAATGGACTTTTCTACTAATTAATTAATAGGAAAACCTTTCTTTGAATGAACACACATATTCTTCAGGCCATTGTGTATATTATTGCTGTTTTGTATTAATCTGTTGTATTATAGACTATTTTTATTCATGCTTTCGATAAACCACTCATTCATATAAGTACCTCTACCATGTCTAGTATCTATGAATTAGTATTCGGATAATCTAATTGAGAGTGTATATTGTATTTTAACAACCCCTAAAAAATTGGGCCACAAGTGTTCTAAGAGTCTTTAATAATTGTTACACAAGCGTCATACCACAAATTACCATGCTTTCCAACAAAGGGCCATAAAAAACGCCCTTTATCTCAGAACCCCCACTTGAGGTTCCGGACGTTCTCGTTGGATAAGCCCATCTTGAGAGGCGGGATCTTCTCCGACCTTAAAGGCCCGGCTCCAGGGACCCGCCCCAGTCGGTGGTTCGGTCAGATGCTAAGATGAAGATGTGAGAAAACGCTTCAGGATACCAAAGCTTTGTGCCAGGCCTTTCGGCCTTGACTTTCCATTCACCAAAGATTCTCTGACTCAACCTGGTTCTTTTCATCAACTAACTTCAGCAAAGATCAGCTGGAAACCTTAAGATTGCATCAGGAAATCTCTTTCAGACAGCCGAGACTCGCAAGTATCAAACTTAGTCTTATTAATTGATGCATTAAGTATCAGTTACACCTTTTTACAAAGGTGTGTTTGAACTCAGAATCTGACGTATCACTCAGGCTTAGATCTGTTGAATATGCAAATGGTTCCATAAATGTCATTCCTTATGTCTCTTTCTGTACTGAGTTAAACTTTAACCCTTTCCTATACCAACTGTATGTGTGTGTGTGTGTATGTGTATGTTAGACCAGCTTATGTGTGTATGTAGGATGTTAGACCAGTTTATGTGTTTATGTAGTATGTTGGACTAGGTTAAGTGTTTATGTAGTTAAAACTTTACTTGTATCACACTTGATGTGTTCATTGTTTGCTCATAACCGGAATCACTAATCATGCATATTTACGCTACAAACTTTTGTAGAATTGTACAGTAAGAAAGTTATTTCAATTTTGTTATTTTCAAAATTAGTTGGAGATCACTCGCTCTGTGCACACACAAACTTTTCATTGCTTCCCCACGACTTCTATTAATAAAATAGCCTAGATACTAGATCGCTACATTATATTCCTCAGCAACGAGGTGTAAAATCGCTGTTTTTGAAGTAACTAAACACAGCTTCATTGTTTGCAGAGACACGCAGATGCAGGTAACACACACACACACACACAACCACAGTCATCTCTCTCTCGCTCTCTCTCCTCTAGCTCTCTCATTAAGTAATTCAAAGACTATATTCATTCAAATAATGGTGAAAAATCTTAAAACACTATTTCATCTCAATGTCTGGTTTGAAGCGGGAAGAATGCTAGCTCTAATGAGCCATAACTGATGAAAATAACCATTATTTTTACCCTTCCAGTCAAATATTGCACTACGAACATCATTAACAGCTTTAACTTGTCAATGCCGGCGAAATGACCAAGGTATAAGTGGGAGAATGCACGGCTAGCTGTGCATTAAATGATGCACGACGTGGAGGCCAAGAACCACCCGACGCAAAGCTAATGTTTCTTTTTCTCAAAAAAAAAGAAAAAACGGTAATAAAGGTCTTTTTTTAAAATTGAGGTTTATACAAGCTGAATAAATAAGCTTTCCATTGATGTATGGTTTGTTAGTATAGGGCACTATTTGGCCGAGATACAACGATTTGAAAATTACAACAATTGATTTTGAGGGTGCAAAAAAAGTAAATATTAAGAAAATTGCCTTTAAAGTTGTCCAAATGAAGCTCTTAGCAATGCATATTACTAATCAAATTAAGTTTTGATATATTTATGGTAGGAAAGTTACAAAATATCTCCAGGACATGATCTTTATTTAATACCCTAATGATTTTTGGCATAAAATAAAAAAATCCATATTTATGACCCATACAACGTTTTATTGGCTACTGCTACAAATATACCTGTGCTACTTGAGACTGTTTTGTGGTCCAGGGTCACATACGTATATGCACTTGTCTATTATATTTTAAAATGTAATACAAATGATATAGGACTTAAAATCTATAGTAGTTTAAAATAGTTTTGCCCCATGTCTCAAAAATCAAGTCATATATTTCTGAACCTAATATCTCACTGGGAAGATCCTATTATTTCACAGCATAGAACTGCCAATCATTTACAATAATGTAAGGAGAGCATATCCTACATAACTATGTGTTGATAGTCTCATAAGCCTTTCCCTGTGACTGAAAGAGTTGAACTTACAAAACCTTTTGAATGATGAAGTCTTGGATTCACTCATGAAGTGATTTTTGCAGTAATCACCACAGAGGAGCTGACACACTCTCTCGGTAATTGCTAAGTTCAAATGATTACCTAGACGTAATTTCAGCCTGAATAATGCATTAGTTATTGCCATTTTATGGCTAACGCGCAGCATCATTAGGAAGCCATATGAGAGTCATTTTCCTGGAGGTGACAATGTCGAGTGATAGCAAAGTGCCCTAATGCACATATTAACGCTTCAGAAGACACATGTGAACACCTCACGTCCAGACCTCAACCTCGCAGAACTTCAGTAGCCCTGCGGATTCAGTACGTTCTATTTTATCTCTGGATAAAAGCAATAATTACTTTCCACAGTGAAGTTCAGAAGTCTGGTGCTAGTATGATGCCTTGACACATTGAGTCATGCTGCTCGGTCTAAAATCCGATGCTCAATTTTTAATGATCTATGAATCAGACTGAATCAATCGCAGGAGTCAACGACCTGAATCATGGACCAAATCAATCATACAATAAATGGGCTCTGATTACCTGCCTGCTAAACTGCAAGTTATTATGTTCAACTTGAAATTTAGAAAATAATCATAATTTGTGTGCAAAAAAAGAGTGTATTTTATCATGATTCAAACTTGTTTTCCTTGCAATTCTAAGTTTTTATCTCACAATTGTGAATTTTTTTCTGTACATGTTTCTCTACATCTTGCAATTTTGTTTTTTTATTTATTTATTTTAATACAGAATAAATATATTGTTTTATTGTTCTTGCTATTGCGACTATCTATCTATCTATCTATCTATCTATCTATCTATCTATCTATCTATCTATCTATCTATCTATCTATCTATCTATTATCTTCTATATATATCTGTCTGTCTATCTTTCTATCCTGTGGCGAACACAAACTTCCACATTTATTTATGAATAGAGATTTGAAGGTTTTGTTGTATAAATGACATAATTTTTTTTTTTTTAAGTATTATTTTCATTCTAATTAATCAGATACAGATACTCTAATCACATTGAGAAATAAAAGCATTTTAAATGCAGAAATGCATGTTTGCTTAGTCAACAGCCCACTATGCTATATTCTATCACTTATTTCTGTATCACATTGTTGCCGCTTAATAAGAAAAAAGGCTTCCCATAAATACTAGATCTGCATGCTTTTCACTCTATGTTGTGACTGTTGACACTTTAAAGCACCTTAGCAGATGCTCATCGTCTATGATGCTTGTCTTTTCTCTCCTTCCAAGTGTAGCATTGTGTTAATGAGAATTTGATTACTCCGTCAAGGCTTTACATTAGAATGCATGATATCATTAGCAGCCACCAACTATGTCTGCTCCCCGAGTGGCCACATAGCATTCTGTAAAAAGACGTAGTGCAATAGATAGTAGGGGAGATCAGATCTGGTTAGCACAGATTTCATTCTCTCTTGGTTTAATGCATATAACAATTAAATTGTCCAAACCTAATCAATGTCAATATTTCTAATATTTTTTTTAGGTTAGAGCACTGTTTAACTTGTGTTGTGGCAAAGCCTTGTGGATATTTTTCTGTAGATGTTGCATTATTACACCAGTAGGTGGCAACAAGTTAGTGATTACATCTTTGAATGATACACTCAACTGACTTGTTTAGCTAATCTCAAAATCTATTGTTGCAAAATGCAAACTACATTATTGTACAGCAATATAAAATTAGAAATATAGATAGATATAAGTATATCCAACTTAATTTGCATATATACAAATTGTTTATATCAATTCAAAATGTGAACTATATTATCGGCCAGTAATAATCTGCTAAATGCAATTATAAGGCATGAACATATTAAGATGTTATGAACATAGACATCATTATATTCTATAAAGCTGCTTTGAAACCAGTGCATTGTGAAAAGTGCTATTCAAATATAGTTGACTTGACTGGTTCATAGATACAAATCAGACTTCCCATCACTACTAATATTCATCATTTTCAGATCCAAGTAATGAATTACCTACACAAATTGGACCTACGTATATTTAAGAAAATGATCTAAAAACCCCAAAGGATGTCCTTACAATTTGAGTGATGACGTTAACACAGAACCACAACTAGAATAATAATGTGCGTGATTTCTGTGAATTATTTTTCTTTCATAATATATAAAAAAAAATCTTGAAAAGTCAGTCAAAAGGGAATTCAAAGCTCCTAATACAAAGCCCTTTATCAAGGGACAAGGCATCCAAGACTGGATAAGGAGGTTCCATTAACTTCCCAGCATGCATCTGTGGATAGTGGGTGAAAAGCAGGTTGGAAGTGTTGACAGTGCTTCTTGAATAATTTAATATCAGCTAAACGTATTAAGGCCTGGCTGTCATGTATTCTCCCTCATGACAGCAGGATAGCTTTTTTAACGTTTTATTGTCACATCCGCACAAAAACACAACCTTCAGCCCCTCGTTCCTCGTTCTTCACATGAATGGCGAAAAAAGACAAAATTCAAGTTCACCTGTGAATTGAAGTGGGCGTGTAATGAAGGTAAATTGACACGCTTCACCTGTCAAATTTACTGACTCTCCTCCCCCTACGAGAAGATATAAATTATATTTTCTTATCCTGGCTTTGTGTAAATGCTCTAAGGTGCCCTAAAACTAATTCTTTATCGCACAAGCCCATCCATCAAAAGCGCGGTTTGAACCAGGTGGAATGACATCTATTCCGATGCAATGGAGCAAAGCTAATGAGGAAAAAATTCTCCATTTAAATTCTTGTCATTTGAGGCGGTGAATATCCATACAAGCAGACAACTGATTTGAGCAAAAACAATCGTCAAACAAGTGTTTGGAAGCCATTGTATTTTATTCACTGCAGAAAAAAATAATAAAAAAAATTTGTGATTTTAAACTACATGCTTTCCCCAAAAAAATGCTCTCAGCAAACAGTGCTAGGTCTTTGATTTGTTCACTCCTAGGCTGTTGTTCTGAAGTGCCGGGTTACCAGAGGTTCCGCTCGTCCCGTGTGTTTGTGACATTCTCTGAGTAAACATAACTTCTTGTGGCACAATAACAAAGAGATATACAGTGGACAGATTCCATTCTGCTTTTTTCCTTCACAATGTCTTCGGTAAGAGAGGGGAAAAAGCACGACCGCAGGTGCTATCAAAGGTAGAGTGCGCAGCAGTGCTCAGAGCTGCTGATCCATACCACACTGTGTCCCCGCTGTCACTCCATGATGCTCGCAGTACTGCATGTGAACCACTGAAGATACTACAATACACTGCATGCAGTCAGTGTGCTTCTACCAGACACCGCACAGTTAGGACTGAATAGAGGAAGTGCTCTCCACAGACCACAACCCCATCTATCTATCTATCTATCTATATACTATCTATCTATCTATCTATGGGGCTGTTTACACGACAATGTTTTCAGCCAAAAACGGGAAACTTTTTATGCGTTTTGACTGTTCATTTACACGACAATGGCGTGTATGTTTGGGGACTGAAAACGCATGTTTTTGAAAATGGCACCATTATCGTTTCTGTGTAAGCACCCAATACGGGAATCTTTGAAAACGGTGATGTCATGCACGTGTGTAGTACGTGTTAGGTATGTAGACATGCACAGTACATGTCGATTTTAAAGGCAAGTGCAAACAAACATATGGTACTGCTGTTGCTGCTCAAGAGGACACATCATAACGTCATATAATGTCACTTCCCTACAGGTACTGTTTACTAAAAAGGTGACAGTGCCAACTACTGGCCTGGCATTCGTAATACAGAGTTTTTGGCCGTTTTTGCGGATATATGTATAAAAGTGAATCGTTTGGAAACGTTGTCATGTATACGTGAAACTTTTTAAAAACGCAAGGGAAAAACTTTTCTGTTTTTGACTACACCGTTGTCGTGTAAACGTAGCCTATATCTATCTATCTATCTATCTATATATCTATCTATCTATCTATCTATCTATCTTTCTATCTATCTATCTATCTATCTATCGATCTACCTGTCCCTCCGTTCCGTCCAGTATAATCTGTCTGTCCAGTCATCATACAAATTCTATTTGGGGTTTTTTTTCTGGTTTCTGTCTGTATATCTGTCCATCCTTAAGTCAGTCTTTCTGTCTGTATATCCTCTTCTGTTCTTTCTGAAAAGAGTCAGTGATCTAAGGGGGGGGGGGGGGATAAAAATGTGTATTCCGAATTAAAATAATATTATTTTTTCTTTGCTCTTGGAGAAATGGTGGGATTCTGACGTCCAAAAAAAATAAAACATTTACCCTCCCCTTTACCTTTCATCCTGCACATGAACCTCACATAACCCACAAGAAACAATTATAAAGATGTAAAAGAACAACAGGAGAAAGGCACACAGACAGGAGCGGACATGTTCCAAGAAGAAAAAGTGAAAAATAAAGACTTTGCATGATTGATTGCATTAATTATGACATATTAAAGGAATACGTCAGCTATTAGCCTTGTTACATCTTCCCTCAAGAACTACTTTTTGTTCCCAACAGAATGCACCTGTTTATATTCATAAATAAAGATGAACACATCTTGTTGAACAATTTGATGACTATAATTGCCCACTTTTCCGAGTTAACACAATGGTGCTATTCTTGAATACATTTCACTCCCTGAGACCTTGTTTATGCGCTTGTTGAATAAATATCTTCTCATCCAAGAGAGACATCTAAGTACACTTGATATCTCATATGAGACCTTGGTGTAACAAACAGGACTTGGGGACTCTGTCCTTTGTGAGAGCAACAGGCCCTGTCACTCATAATGTCTGTCTGGCTCAGCTCCCAAATGTACTTGTTTGGATTATTTTAATCAGCTCCAATGCCATTCCACTGGAGACGACCATTTGCATACGCGCTGTTCGCCTCTCCAATAAGGCTTCATAGATCCCCAATATGATGAGCAGCTGAATAATGCCATTTCTGTCACAGACCACCATGGCTGAGGCAGCAATGCACTTCAATCAGGATATATTACTCCTCTCCGCCGGCTTTGGTTGTTGCTGCAATTGAGCAACCTTTATCCAAATCTCCCAATCTGATTTAGACGAGGACAATTTCATTTCAGCCAGCGAGAAAGAGATGGAATAATGAAATATATTGGGGAATATATTTTTTTTTGCTCTGTCTTTTGATGCCTGATGCCAGACATTAAGCTACATTCTCTATCCTCGGCTAATTCATAGACTGTACAATCTCAGGCTGATGGGATAGTGTGGAATTATGGGTATTCGGTGTGAAATGTATTAGTATAGGGATAAAATCGTAACCATATGCTGGTAAGATTACACCAATTGGCCTAGTTCTGCTGACCGCTTAGCTTTTAATAATCATCCTATAACATTTTTTTTTTTTTGTGATGGATTATGCCTTAAAGGAGCTGTGATGTGGCATGTTGCTTGGTGACACTTGTGTGGGTGACGCCAGTATGAATCATATCTTTCATGACCATGTATATCCTTCCTTTGACTCTTAAGCAGGACAATTCTCAAAATGCTCTGATAAAGTCTATCATTGTTCATACTTATAATCTTACAGCTGCTTGCTCCAAAATTTCTCAAAATAAAATAATTAATATTTTTGTATTTTTAGTGGATTGTATTATACTAAATTATATTTCTGTTATAGTTTTGATCCATTTTATTACCTTTTTTACCACATTTTGAGCATCTGAAAATACAATTTCCAAACAAGTTTAAGTTGCAAATGCGCAAAATTTCTAAATTGTTTGAAATATGTATTTTCCAAAACATGCATTACTCTAAATTAAAACTATGGCATCTATGGCATTTATGGTAATCAAATCCATAAATATTTAAAAGCTGTGCTCCAAATCTGAGGTCAATATCTCAAAAAAGTAGCTTTCAGTAAGATTTTTTTCTTCAGGTACAGTACCAACCATTTTTCTTTCTTTCTTTCTTTCTTCTTTCTTTCTTTTTTCTTTCTTTCTTCTTTCTTTCGTCAATCCTTATTTTTCAGAATTATGTCCATGTTTTTTTTTTGTCATGTTGAGTCATGTTCATGTTGTTGTTGTTTTTTTTTCTTTCTTTACATAGCAAGTACCAAAAGTTTGGTACCATTCTGATGAATCTAAAAAAAAGGAACAAACAGTACCAAGAATAAGACAAACCCTAACCATTTTACTCCCAGTTTTGTTTTTTTTTTTTTTATTGCCCAACATCCTTTTGTCCAATATAGTCACATTTTCAAAATCTTACTAATTACACATGTGAAACCTATGAAAGCTTATTTCTGCCATGGAATAAAAAATAAAAGGGTAATTGTGACTTTTTATCTCACAATTCTTTTTTTTTTCTTGCAATTGTGAATTTACAGTATCTCACAATTCTGATAAAGTCTGATTTGCAAGATGTAAACTCGCAATTCCAATAATTGAAGTACAAAATGTGAGATAAAAAGGTCACAGTTACTATTTTTTTTTTATTCTGTGAAGGAAACAAGCTTGCATAGTAACCAAAAGCAATGTATGTTGTTATTTTAGTTGATCACTGGCATCAGCTACCATGGGGGGCACCATCCACATCCAACCCCCACCCACTGGAAAGCAGTTTCAATCAAAGTTCCAATTGAATTTCTGCATAGGGGACCCTATTTTTTTTCTATTGTACATTCTATAAAGCAATGGCTCATTCAGTTTTAGATAGTATAAGAATTATGTATATATGCAGGTAGAACGAAACATGACAGCTAATACAGTTTGTGTAAAACCATCAAACTGTTAGTATTTGACAGCACTGTACTGATTGACTATAAGTTACTATGGATAGACATAGTGCTAATGTTTTTGACCGCGCCGAATGACTCAATTATGGAATAAGTTTCTGGTTTTGATAGCGTTAGTATATGAAGAAAAGCTATTCAGCACTTTGGAAATGTAGAAGATGGTATTTTACTGAAAATAAATGTGGTTTGGCCACAAAAATAACTATTGGCCTTATTGTGTGATGTCGGTGGTGCTTGTTAAGAGTTTAGAAAAAGGACTGCACGTATTGGTAAACGCTTGTTAGCAATGAAAGAAAAAAAAAATTGTTAAGACTTTTAAACTTTTTAACAAAACAAGGTTTTCGAAAGGAACTTTACTTCAAAGAGGCACAATGAAGTGCTTTCCCACCAGACTTAGTAAACCACTCTGTTTGGGACTCATGTGTGTACAGGTACCGTAAGCGCAAGAGAAAAAGGGCTTCCTGAATAGTCTAAACAAGGCTGGAAGCACATAATCTTTCTAGTGTCATTTTGGTGTAGCATTAATAGAAACCTGTTTAATTAGAAACGGGTGTCCACACACATTGGCCAAGATATGCTAGCAGTGAATTTAAGTACAGATGGTGCAGTGAAAGATGAAGGTGTGTTTAAATGTTGGAGTACCCTGTGAGCAGCGAAGCTTGACACACAATCTGGGTTTTTAAGACACCATTAGAACCAATGGCCTTGAAGAGAAACAATAAAAAAGACTGAATATAAAAGAAAAGGAAAGGAAGCAAAGTAGGAGAGTAGAAAAGTGGAAAAGAAAAAGTCCAGATGGGAGATTTCTGTTGTCCCTGGAGGGGAAAGACTCAGTGGGGACTTTGCAGAATAAAACCTGCATGAGCTGCTCTCGTTTTCTCCTCTCTTCCTGTCCTGTCTTTCCAAAGCCTCATGACAAACACTCACCTTGAGTGCTGAATCACAGGTCCCGTGGGCTTCCGCATGAGGCGCTGATGAATTTTCGCCACGAGAAAGCAGGGGTTATCTCTGAGGTCAACCCGACCCGAGCCACATTCATCATAGCTCTTTTCCAAAACAACCGGCCAAGATTGGAAAACTGAGATGCTACGAGCAAAACGAGAGACTGAACAACGGAAAGAGAGAGTAGGAGGGGGGAGGAAAACAAACATGCTTCTAATGCAGAGGAGGCTAATACAGACACCGGCAGATAGAAGCATGTTTACCCTGCATTCACGCAGCAGTACCGCAGGCTGTTTGCTCTGTTTACAATGCTTTTATGCACAACAGTACTACATCAGCATATATGTATATATATATGTATATTTTAAAATGGTAAGTTGTGATGGCAAAACTGAACTTTCGCAGTCATTAGTCATTAATAATAATTAATAATAATAATAAATTATTATTATTATTCTATTAGTGAAAAACATTGTGCACTTATTATTTTTTTTTTTTTTCAGAGAACATGACACATTATTTCAATGAATCCAATGATTATTTTACATATTTTTTAGAATGTATGAACACTAAACAAACATTACACATACATATACATATACATGTACTAATCCCTCCGAGTCCTTACCCATCTTCAAGAAGAACGACTAAAAACAATCTTTACCACATTTATTTGACCCTCTAACTCTAGCATTTTCTAT
This sequence comes from Sinocyclocheilus anophthalmus, assembly GCA_018155175.1. Lineage (NCBI taxonomy): Eukaryota > Metazoa > Chordata > Actinopteri > Cypriniformes > Cyprinidae > Sinocyclocheilus > Sinocyclocheilus anophthalmus. The sequence goes on from JADLZN010006095.1 coordinate 53,323, forward strand.
TCTAATTTTAATTGTACTTCATCTATATTTATCTTTTTTGTTTTTTTATCAAAAAATAAATAGTTTTTTCTCATTTATCTACCTGTTTTTCGTTGTGGTGTGTCTATATGGGGTGTCTAATACATATCATATATAATATATATTATATATATATATATATATATATATATATATAGATATACATATATATCTATATATAACACCTTGCTACGTGTACTGCGTTAGGCTAACAGAGACTTGTAATTTGCACTTATATATTGTTGTTCTTTTGTTCGTTTTGACTGCTTTTATTGTCCTCATTGTAAGTCGATTTGGATAAAAGTGTCTACTAAATGAATAAATGTAAATGTAAAACAATTTATACATACTGCATATCTAGACAATATGCATACAAAACATATGTGACCCTGGACCACAAAAAACTTCTTAAGTCGCTGGGGTATATTTGTAGTAATATCCCAAAATACATTGTATGGTTATTAATTTTTCTTTTATACCAAAAATCATTAGGTTATTAAGTAAAGATTATGTTCCATGGAGATATTTTGTAAAAGTCCTACTGTAAATATATTAAAACTTCATTTTTGATTAGTAATATGCATTGCTAAGAACTTCATTTGGACAACTTTAAAGGCGATTTTCTCAATATTTAGATTTTTTTGCACCCTCAGATTCCAGTTTTTCAAATAGTTGTATCTCGGCCAAATATTGTCCTATCCTACCATACATCAATGGAAAGCTTATTTTATTCAGCTTTCTGATTATGTATAAATCTCAATTTCAAAAAATTGACCCTTATGACTGGTTTTGTGGTCCAGGGGTTACATATATACATATAGTTATAATATTTTCACATTAGAATAATTGTTATAATCACTTCACAATAGTATATATATATATATAGGACTCAATTTTGAGTCCTGATTAATAAAGTCCAAAAAAGCTCACAAAGTTCATATACGACCTCAGCACTGCCGTATATTCCATGTTTTCTGAAACCATTACAGACTTTGTGTAAAGAGACTGGCACCAAGTGTGAATATGCAGAGTGAGTGAATGAGATTCCAAGAACATTCAGCCTTTATGAATAAGACAGCAACACAAATCTTTTCTCCAAAGCAAATCCTGCCAGATTTTGTTATCTGCTCATGTCTATGTTTGTCTTTTCTAAGCCTATTGGATAAAGACACACCTCAGCGAGCTTAACAGATACAGTCAGCTCACAGGCGCCGCTACACACAGGTCATTTCATCAGTATTGGAGAGCTGACCTGTGGCACTTCTCTCAGAAGAAGCAGTGCCTGACCTTTATTACTGCTGAGTTACACACCTTATTGCCAGGAAAACTGTAAATTTTTATCACGGGGACATTGCACATGGCAGGCAAAGGTCAGGCAATATACTGCTCCTTAGTCCGGTGTCCTCCTTTTCTCTCAAACTACATGCAAAGTGTCCTTCAAATGCACCTCAATCAAATCTTTCCCCCTGCACCGATATGAGCACCTCTGTCCCATCTGATTATCCCTTTTATGGCCTAGATTTATGGGTTCTGGGGTTGGAGAGCACCTCCGGAGATGCACGTCAGCCACCCGTGTGTGGGAATGTCATTTATCTAGTTTGCCCTAAAACTTATTTTTCTCTTTTCATGCAACTCGTCATCAAAACTGTGTTTAGATGTCGTATTTTTCTCCCTCTGACAGTAAGCACTTACTGAAAAAACATTCAAACAAATATTAAATTCTTGAAAATTGTAGGTAAATCAGAGTCAAATAATCTAACCATAGCTACATAAACGATTCTAAAAGATTATACCATCGTTACATAAGCTTTGGAAAAGAAGAAAGACTTCATAAAGAGACGTTTTGCTCATGCATTGTAAACATATTCCATGTTTCGCATGAAGTACATTAGTTTGTTGCATTCCTCTGAAAGCATTATTCTCTAAACATTAGTGATTTACACACTATTTGAGCTCATATTTCATAATCTTTGTATTGTATTATTTTTGTTAATTATTGTCTCTTCCAAATATTTTTGAGGAGGCACTGACTGCCTGATACAGGCTCCTACTTCTAGATATTTCTTTTTGAATGATATTGCTGGCATTCTTTTACTTTTTTTTAATCTTTAAAAACGAAGTTTTATGAAAATTACCAACCACTGAGTTGTTGATCAAATTTAAACATCAATAAACAAGGTGACATTTTATGCTGGGTCTGTATCACTTTTGATAAAATATGCAAATGTGTGCATGTTTTGTAAGATGATGCCTGATTTGCATATTAAAAGATTTAAAAATATTTAAAAGTCAATATACAAAACACTTTTTGTATTTAATTTGGCAGTGTTTCATTTTGATTAAAGCAAAGCAAATTCAGTCTACTCTAGTACCTTCAGTTAAAAAGAAAAGAAAAAAATGAAGTAGACTGTTCATCAGAAAGACAGTGAGAGAGAAAGAGTGAGAAGAAAACGTAAGGTCATATTTGAATAATGTAGCAGAGTTTCTCACAAGTGTGAGCGCAGAAGAGCTTTACTAGGCTTTGACCTGATTATTTCAAGTGCCAATGAAATTCACCAAAGTTCTAATTCACCCTCTTCCCTACTGCTACACGTTTCTTTTGATGACCTTTAGAAGCGAGAGACTGTAGATATTCACTTCCAGAGACTGACGAATGGTGATCTGTGAAAGATCAGACACAGATCTGGTCTGCAGTCGTCCACAGACGGTTGGTGTTAGAGGTTTCGATCTGGAAAATGTGTCTTAACTTCACAGGAATGGACTTTTGCATGCCACTACAATGTTTCATTGGTGTTAGTGAGAAAAGAAATCTGAATCTTTTCACCTTATGTTTCCAGTGTTGCTTGTATGTATGAAAATGAAAATTTATCAGAAAATTGTATTATCTTTTTGATTATATTTATTTATTATTTTATTTATAGTATTTGAAAAGGTATGAAACCCCACTTCCTCCACTGAATAAAAAACAAAAAGCTATTTTTTAACTTTTTAATCTCACAATTCTGAATTTGTTCTCGCAATTGCGAGTTTACATCTCTCTTTTTTTTCCCTTAGAATTGCATGACACATACTCGCAATAACTTTTTTTTTTACCTCACAATTCAGACTTTTTTCCCTTGTAATTCTGAAAAAAGCTATTTATTTCTCATAATTGCAAGATATAAAGTCAAATTTATGAAGCATAAATAATAAAATATATACATTCAGAATTTTGCGATATAAATTTGAAATTGCGAGAAAAAAAGGACAGCAAGTTTATATCAATTCACAATCAGTTTGAGTTTATATCTCTATTCTGACTTTTTTTTTCAGGATTGTGAGACATAAATCCAAATTCACTGGTACATTTTTTTTATTGATTCCCTAGCAAGAAACAACTTCCATAAACAAGTGCTTAAAGCAGCAGTATGTAACTTTTTCTGTGTTCAAAATTTGCTAAATGTATATAATGAGCGAGTATATCATGAATTCATCTTCCAAACCGCGTTTTTGTCTTATTCTGAATCACTACGGTACACTTATAATAAGTACTTATATTTGGACTATTATAGCCTGGTTGGGTCGTCACTGCTGCGGAGTAACACATACAGCACCTGCATGAATCGCCATAGACATAAACTTAGAGAAGTAGCTCCGGTTGGAATGTTCTTCCGTGGGATGTGTGCAGATCTGTTTATTAACTGCTAGAGCGCCAAAAGTTACATAGTGCTGCTTTAATTAATTAATATTTATATTTATTTAAACTATCATCCTTAGAGTTAATACCAACTACTAATCTTTTTGAGTTGCGTTGATATATTGCAATTCTTTTGTAGTCTGGTAAATCAGAATTAGTTCATTCCATTTTAAAAGAGTGATGCATTTAAACCAATCAATAGTGAATCCAGTTGGCTACTTTAGCGAAGCTGCCACATCCTCACTTTCCAAAGTCTTTCCATTAATATAAGTGTGTGATATTTGAGATGCTGACCGCATATTTGTCCTTCATTAAGCTATGAAAACCTTTGGCCTAAAAATGATAAATAACTCCTGTCTCATGATCCCATTGGTGGGATTGAAGTTTATATGTGGTGCATGTTTGTGCCTCAATAGTCTTTGATCCATTGGAACAGATAACCACTCAAATATTACTGCTGCATGGACCATTGAGCAGCAGAATGATGCAGAATCTGTCTCGCCCCAAACTTCTCCTTCTCCCCTCTCTTCTATCTCATCAAGTCCAAGAGCTAAATATCCGCCACACTTCCGCACATCTGAGGCCTCGCGGCACCCATACAGTCGGGTCTCCGAGTGATACATCATATCTGCGTGACTTTGATACTGTAATAATTCATCTCAGCCAGGCTATTGCTGCTTAACAAACACAGGGAATAATTATAATTCATGAGTAAAATCCACTGCTCAGATCGGTAGCTCTTTTTAGCACCGACTTTGTCAACAAGACTATAAAATATCCGTATTATAAATGGAAAAGCTCTTTTCTGGGCTTTACCCGTGACAAATGTATGGTTTAATAAATTTGCCGGGGTGTTCATGAAATATGGAAAGGGGAAATCATATTTTATGCTGTTAATAATAAGCAACATGGGAAATAATGTGTTGCTCTATGCTGCAATGTTTCTTCATGTCTAATTTTGGCATTCAGAATCACTACGATTGGCATCTCATGACAAACCATGAACGAAGACACCTAATAACGTATATTACATCAAATAGCGTCCAACCTCAGTTTAAATATCATATGAAGTGTTTAATTTTATAATGGCTGTAGCAACACATGCACCATCAGACATTGCTGCAGGCCGCGGTTCCCTCCTCTCGTTTCCAAAGTGAGTTTCTCCGAGGGCAACTGTTGGAAATGGGTCAGCTTTACAAAAACAGCCATTTTGTGTTGATACACCATGAATATTTGATGATGGCTAACTTCTCTGTAGGGAAAGGCAGATACCAATAAAAAAGGCCATCCAGACGGCGATAAAGCCCCCATGAAGGCAGTCTGTCCAAGCAGAGACAGGGTTTAGATAATAATTTCTTGTAGAAGCAGATGGTAAACCAGATTTGCATTTCCCAAAGAAAATACCTGTACTTACAAGAATATTGTCAAAGTTTTAGGCAAGCCGTTTGGCTTTAGTTCCATGTAAATGAAATACTGCATCTGGGTATTCAGTAGTCTTAAGTGAGACTCAAAAGTGTAGCGGATAAATATGGTTTATTCATTTCGAAGGGCAATGCAAACAGCTCAGGCAACAAATGTACATCGATATACTCAGGGCTGGACTGGGACAAAAAATCGTCCCAGGCGGCCCACCACCATTTCTTTCTTTCTTTCTTTCTTTCTTTCTTTCTTTCTTTCTTTCTTTCTTTCTTTCTTTCTTCTTTTTTCTCCTTCTTCCTTCTTCCTTCCTTCCTTCCTTCCTTCATTCCCTCCATCATCCATCCATCCTTTCCTGTGACTTCAATGCTGAATTTTTAGCATCATTACTCCATCATTACATGATCCTTCAGAAATCATTCAAATATTCTGATTTGCTGCTAAGCGACTTCTTTAACAAACATAAAAAATATTACTGTTCAAAAACTTTTGACTGGTAGTGTATGTATGTATCTATCACACTCATATCACATCTAGTTGTTTTGGATAATAATAAAACGTCAGGTCTGACAATATCGTTTTTTTTTTTATTTAAATCTAGATTTATTCGCATTGGCCCATGGAAACCTCTATGAACACACTTGACTTGATTTGGCCAAAAAAGCGCGGGGGACCAATTTGCATTTTATTAAGAAGTGTTTTCGTATTCTACACTCATGGCGTGCACACACATTAGGACAGGTTAGACGCCTGCCTCCGTTGCGAGTCCCTATCAAGCACTTTACAGATTCAACTACTCTCTTCTTCTCCTCCTGCCTTGCTCTTTGGCCTGCATCACTCACCGCAGAGCAAGCCTGTTCTTGATAATGCTGCTGTGAAAACGTGGGAAAAGCCGACGAGGAAGAAGTTGGAGTGAAGCGATCTTTATATAGGCGGAGCAAAGTACTTCATCGCTCCGTCTATAGCGCATTGTGATTGGATGGTTTACGCTGTCAATACAGGAGACAAACAATGGGCCCAATGGCTACTTGCTGTCCCTGGTCCTTGGCAAAGGCCCCTTAAGTGTGCTGGCCCACCGGGAAAATGCCCGGTATGCCCGATTACCAATCCAGCCCTGGATATATCACTTCACAGGAACTAAACAAAGTTTAGCTAAAATAAAACAGGTGTACGAGTATATAGCAACTAAGCATAAGCATGGGTTTATTGCTGGGTAGAAACCAATTACATTTAATCTGGATTACGTAATCAGATTCCCCCCCCCAAAAAAACTATTTGTAATTAGATGACATTGTTTTAAAATGTTCATCATCAGATTACAGTTACTCTTTTATAGATTACATTTCTTCTTTTTATCTCTCTCTTAAATTTTCCTTTCTAAAATGTTACTGCTTTTATCCAATTGGCTTTTTTATGAACTCACACACCCCCTGTTAGTTCATTCATGAATCCCTTGGTTGCTACAAAACACAATTTTGGATACATGAGAATAATGAACTGTCATGATCCATTAACAGACAAAGAAATTTCGAATGTGATGGTAAAAGCCAATCAGCTTTACTTGATTAATGCCATTCATTAGATCGGTGTCTTGATTACCTCAGAAAGCCCAGGTCTTCTCCATCATGTGGAAATCAATGCATGGTGCTGCTAATGACACAGTAAAACTGAGTTCTGTCCCTCCCTCTCTCTAGATAGAAAAAAAAGCTTTACTGCCACGATAAACAAGGTTTTTTACATTGGAAAAGCATTAATAAATATTACACAAATGTGCAAACTTTCTGTCTGCAGCCTTTCAGGAATCTGCAGAGCTGAAATATCCCTATTGGTGTTTAATAACAGCATATGGATTGATAGATAAATTATGTAATTGTTCTGCATGGACGCTTATCGATTGCTCCCCGTGTCCGTGGGTTTTCTCCAGGTGATTTGTCACACAGCTGTGTGCTTGTGTCTTCAATGAGAGCTAATGTGGTTTGGGAGGGAGGACTGAATTCAGGTCCAACACAATCGACTTTTGTAGCAAGACAATAGAAAAAGTGATAAAGAGAGAGAGAGAGAGAGAAAGCTGAATAAATAGCTGGAGGGTAAATATGTGTGTCTTCTGGTGAATATATGATATTTACAATACGTATACAATCAATAATTCATAAATGACAAGTTGAATTATAAGAGGCGCTAATATGCCTTTAACAGTTTATTTTATTGTATTTTATTCCTAGTGTATTCTTTAGCTGTTGTGAATGTTTTTTCAGCTTTTTATATACAATGTTTAATACTACTTTTCCTGTGCACTGCACAAAGTCTTATGTCTTGGTTACAACCTTCTTATTCACACGCATCTACACCAGAATCCCTTCAGTTAATTATATTATAAAATATGCTATTATAAAATAACAGTATTAACATAATTTTTAAATATCAACTTTGTGTTTTTATTTACTTATTAATTGCAATAAATCGGAACACCTCAGCAAATTCAATCAATCTATCAAGGTATTTATTTATCCACCAAGCTGAATGTATTTGAAATAATAATAATAATAATAATAATATAAAAGATGTCCTTCAGCAACATTCTAAATATGAGGACTTTGGCTCACGAAAAACATGTTATTAAGACATATATCTTCTTCAATGGAGAGGTTTTCATTTTTTCAAGCTTAGAGCTGATTGGTTAGTGTTAGCACCTTTCAGAGCAAGTATTTAACACGGTGAACCATTTAGCTTGATCATCTTTTATTTATTTCTCCCTGCTGTATAAAGTGAATTTCAGAGGTTGGAGAAAAAAGAAACAGAAGTTGAAAATGGAGTGACTGTTCCTCCCCGTGGCGCTGCCGTCGGTTGGGTTGGTTTGGACAGATAGGCAGCAGCTGCAGGGGAATGATAGCGTGGTTAGCCGTCGCAGCCGACTGCAGTAATCTCAGTCCTGGCTGAACCAGAGAAAGGGAGCCGTGCTCTAACAGTGGGGCTTCTGCCATAGCTCAAGTATCATCATGAACAGCTGTTCTCAGGCTTGTGGGTGAGACGGGGCAAGTGGAGGAGCCTTGGGACACTTGAGAGACGTCTTCAGCTGACACACTGACTGGCCTGTTAGCAGATGAGGGAAAAGATATGGGTTAAGAAAATGATTGATGCTAGATGTTTATTATGTCAAAGACCTTGGCTGTGGTTAAATGGTGATGATTGAATATTGAAGACCCTGCTGTTAATTTACTGCACTCACGTAATAAAATATAAAGGAAATAAATTAGTATTATAGCGCCGCATAGTGTCACATAGGCACAGTGCCTGCTTTGTTTGGGGTCTCTTTGATGTACTGTTCTCTAACAAGCCAATTGAAAAAAGGAAGAATGAATGAGAAGAAAAACCAGAACAAAAACAACGGGTTTCAGCACTTTTTGCACACAAATTATTAACAATTAATAACAAAGTGTGAGCTGTATTTTCCTTCTCTGACTTAAATAGACTTGCTGAGCTTTCAAATTGTTTTCGTTGTGAAAATAATTAGTGTGTTTTATTGTCTCATGCTCACCACGGCTGTATTTATTTAATGAAAAATACAGTAAAACAGCAATAATGTGAAACATTATTACAATTTAAAAATAACTTCTATTTTTAGAATACATTTTAAAATATTAATTTATCCTGTGATGCAACAAATGAAATTCAGACAAATTACTCCAGTCTTCAGTGCCAAAAATCATTCTAATGTGCTGATTCGATGCTCAAGAAATATTTGTATTATTATCCATTTAGAATATTTGAGTAAAATAAGATATAAAGGGGGAAAAAAATATTCAGCTAGGGTGAATTACAATTTTTAAAAGTGACAGTAAAGACATTTAAAAATGTACAAAAGAACAATTTCCGTTTTATTATGAAATAAATAAATAAATACAGCCATTTATTTAAACATTGATAATACTATGCGTCATCATAAATCATATTCGCATAATCGAATGATTTCTCAAGGATCACATATACTGTAGACTATATAAAGGAATATAAAAATTCACCATATACACATTACGTCTCACTGTGGCATTGTCATTGTTTGTTTAGCGTGGCCGTAGTAATGAATGCAGGCCTGTTGAATTCATTGTTCTTTTCACTCCTTACAGCTGGTGCTATTTATCTTTTGTCATTTCCATCCGAGTGTTTTATTCTGATTGTTTGCGTTAATGTATTCTTGTCATGGAGAACGTCACAACCGCTAAACTGAAACTAAAGTCACTCTCGTCGGAAATTGCTATTTCAAAACAAGCATGTGTTCAATTAATCATAGTCTCAGCTGAATAAAAAATCCTCCACATCATTCCCTCGCCGTCCCGAACTCTCAAATACAAAGCCGTCATTCTGACCGCATCCAATCCCTGGATTCTCGGACGCTTCAACAGTCGCCTCTTGTCTTTTTATGATTCCGTTTCTTGTTTACCAGCCGGGTCTCTCTTAGAATATATAATTGAATTACTCTGGGATGGCACTTTGTTTATTAGACGCAGTTGTTTATGGTTTTAAGACGCAGCTGAGCTTCATGTGGCATTGACCGGCCCACTCCGGAGCGTGGTTTCGTCAGATTAAATAAAGATTACAAAACTGTGGAACAGATGATGATGGCCCTGGGGTATCTTGCGGAGATATGAGAGGAGATAAAACAATCAGACCCACCTCGCTAGCAATCTGACCCCCAGCGCTCCCGAATCAAGGCCCCTGCCCCGGAGGCACTATGATTTTTATATCAAAGGTTTGAATGAAGAATCATTCCTCTGAAAGCTCTAAATTAGAACGCTCATGCAATATTGATAGCCATTTATTTAATACAGCCACTCTAACTTTGAAGTAAGAGACACTTTGGACAATTGATGAGCTCAGACAACGCAGGGTTTTTTGTTAACGGCCAAATGCGAAAGCGTCTCATCGCTGCGATGGCTTATGCCACGGTGATGGCTCTTTGTGGTTTTCAGTGTCTGCCATGCAGCAAAATGGGGGTCAGGGGAGAAATAGGCCTATTAATATTTCACGATGAAAGAGCTTCATCCCGGTCTATTTCAGCCAGTGGCCACGAGTAGCCTACTTCCTGCGGCTCTGCTCCCATTTATCAATTAGTGGACCTTTTTTTTCAGGGGCATAATATTAAACCTAAAAGGAGCTTATCTCATCTGTGACAAAGTGTTTTCCCTCTCTGTACTCACGGCTGTAGCTGGAAAGAGCCTATAATGGTAAGTGGCACATTTGAACATGGAAACTGGGGCTTTACTGTCAATTAATATCTCATGTCAGAATGTTTTATGGGTTTTTAAATAAGCAAGAGTGACCTCACATATCACGGAACATGTATGCAAATCCTAGCAGAGCTCTGTTTTCATTGAAACACGATTTTATGAATTTCATAAAACAGTATGGGATATATGGGACTTTCATCCTGCTTCACCAAAATGTTGCTCTTGTGACGTTCTCACCTCAGCTCATTCTCAGCAATCGTTGTGTTTCTGAATGATGCAAAGCATGAAAGATGCTTCAGCACCAATGCTTTATTATATTTACGTCGCTTATGAAATAATACACATCATATTATGTAACGTTCACTCAAAGCGGAAGCTTGTATCACTCTGAAGGGGTTGATTTGGCAATAACAGCCACGTGGATGTACATTATCCTGCTTGTATACGGCCACTTGCCATATAAATATATAATTAGACACAAAATACTTGAGTTTATGAGAATATTTTATTATCTAATACACTTTAAGCTTCCTTAAAGATAAGCAGTTCCCTTCAAGTGTCTTTTAAACCATTCTAAACATCCCATTAAGTCTTCCCAAATAAATTATGTGGACATGAAATACAGATTTAAGTTTAAACTGTTTTAAAATATTACCTATATTATCCTACAATCCATTAAATGTACAGAACCATCGACCTGGCAACAAGATAACATTACAGTACTATTAATATTAAAGTTCTCTGATTTCATTTTTAATATAATCAATAACTGAGACACTACATAGTGGCAGTTGCATTTGTAAGTAGATAAAGTGAGTTTGCAACATGCAGACTGAAAGTGCCGGCTTTAAATTCCCAGATAAGCCCAATACCTGGATGTGCTTGACCAATCAGAGCCATGTGATAAAAAATAACGTATAACTTATACAAGTGTTAATGTAAATGCAAATGTAAATGTTAACAAAGTTCATTACTTCTCCTATGGATTTAGAAGTGTTTGAATATGAGTAAAACTGATCATTTTATGGTTTTTGTTGCAAAATATAACATGTTGACCTTCAAAGAGGACAGAGAACTTTATGGTTTCAAATTATGTGTGAGTAAATGATAATATTCTCATTTTATCCTAAAAAATTTAGCCTTGGATGAAGTAATAGCAGCAACCTCCAAAATGACCTGAACACAGCCAGGAGTGACGTTTACTTACAAGTGTGTGTTAGTGTGAGATCAGTGAAGTCAGATGGAGATTAATAAGTCCATGTATTCAGACTCACTTGTGAAGTCACACTCTCTGCAAACACACTTTTTAAAGCGCTTAGCGCAGAAGCATCATGGTAATCCGTCCTCCTGCCGAATTAAACATAGATCTTAATAAGACAACGTCTGAAGGTTATTTAAAGTTACCTAAGTAAACATGTTTCGAGTTTCTGGGAGTTTAAGCTCAGGGGAGATCTGTGGCTGTAGAGTCACGCCAAATGGATGAAATTCTTCAGGCTTAAGTAGAAAACTGACAGGTCATGTAACAGACTCGGAGAGGAAAATGAGGAGAATGAAATTAATTGAAACAGCAATACTTAGTGATGCAAAATGAAACAAAGCATATGCCGCTCATTAAACACTATTCAATTGCTAGGTGAATTATTGCACGATTGTTATTAAACAGTTCATTTCATTAACCATTCTTATACCAGTACATGCCGTCGTACAGTGCTGAAACATTACAAGAAAGTAAAATCACACACAAAGCCATTATCAATATTTGCATGGTTTCACAGACAGGGCTTAAGACTAAGCGAGGATTAGAGCCACAGTTCAATTAGACATTTAAATTAATTGTAATAATAAAAATGCCTTCGCCTTTTAAAAAAAAAAGAGGAACGAGGAAAAAAGAAGATAACATTACTGGTGTGCATATTGAGACAAAACAAGGGCACTGACATATTTTAAGATCAATCAGTGCAAGGTGTTTTCAGTTGAAACAGCTCAGACTTACACTTCAGTCTGGGACTAGGCTTAAGCCTTGTCTGTGAAGCGAGGTAGCGGTTTTCTTTTTTTGTCTATTAAGTTTTAATAATACTTTTTTTCCTTGTTCTTTTACATCTGTTTTAGTTCAGTTTGCTACATGATTTGGCTCACAAAAGCAACAAGTACTAGACTAAAATTAAATTAAACTCTTAGCTGAAAAAAGATGTTAGTATAATATATTATATGTAAATAAATACATTTCAGTGATACAAGACATGGACGAAGCTTCAAAATTAATTTTGTATATACTTTTAGTATATACAAAATTATATACTAAAAGTATTTAGTATTTATATACTAAAAGGCTTTAACGAAAAGGCACCAAGAAAATCATCATGCACAATTTGGATGTTTTTTTTATAAAATTTGGATAAAAGTAGCTTTTTCATTTATGAAACTGCCCGGTAAAAAACATTTTAAATGGGGAAAATGAATTATTTAGCTCATAAAAATGCTTCCAGAAAGAGAGAAAATAAATTACATGAGAGGAAGAGAAACAAAGAACAGAGAGCAATGCCAACATGTGCTGTACTTTTGACTCTGAAAAAGTATTTGGGGTTTTTACCGCTGCCATCTCACTGGAGCCTGAAATTCAATTTCATTTCAGATTCAACACAGGAAATATTTGGTCGGACACACCAATCATTTAACAATCAGTATTGTAAGAGGGGATGTTTGAGTGTGTGTGCTCAGTACAGGCAGAGCATGACTGCGTCTATCTGAAAAAGCATGCAAATTACAATCAGTGCAAAGCTTTCAAATCTTCCACCTGCTTTGTGTAAATGACATCAGAGCCACTTGTGCTGACGTTACATGTAATGCATCTTAACTTCAATCAACACTCAGTCTTGCAAAGACTAATAATAACGTTTTTGCACAACTGTTTTCAACTAATGCCGTCCTTCTGGAGTCAGAACTGTGAAGAAATTAAACCAAAGAAACAGTGCTTGATGAAACTGGTCTGTTTTTAGACCCCTAGATTGCTGCGTACAAAGGAAATTGCTTTTCAGCTTTGAAAAAGGGGAACCGGGGTTTGTTTGTCAACACTTTTAACTCCAGGAAGTTCCTTTGAATGAGGGCAAAACTTAAACATACAAAAGCAGATCTATATATATTATATATATATATATAGCTATATATATATATATACACAGGTTGTGCACAGGGTAATCAAATGCTATCGGATGCAAACTGTATCTTCCATGATTTACACTCATTGTAAATTGTGGCTGCCATTTAAAAATACATAATCTGTTCTAGTATGTGACTATTTTCTGTTGAAAACCATGTAAATGAAACTTGTCTTTTTAAGCTTCAGCAGGGAGTAATAATCCTTTGATAGACTCCACAAATTAAAAATAATATGAGACATGGAGCTCACTAGCTTCCCGATATCATATCCATATCTGTCTGGCTTCATTCCACTATTATTTTAATCCCAGTAGGTTTTTATATCCGTGTTCATCTAGCATTATTAAGATAAGTTTCAGTATCAACTCTACAGCTTTGCATTTATTAACAGATTTATCTTTCAGTGTCCAGAGCTGCAGACCAATTAAATGTGATCTTATTTGCAGACAATTTCCAAAACTGATTGACAAACCATTGTACGAATACAAATTTAGAGAAATTATAAAGGCACATAATGAATGAATGGAATTCAATTGTTGATTGTATTGCATTTCTATTAACTGAGATCAATTAAATTGATTTCACCACATTTTAACACAGTTTAAAGGAATAGTTCACCTAAAAATGAAAATGTACTCATCTTCAGGTCATCCAAGATTGTTTTTTCATGGGAACAGATTTGGAGAAAGAAAGAAATGTGCATTATATCACATGCTCACCAATGGATCCTCTGCAGTGAATGGGTGCCGTCAGAAAGAGAGGCCAAGCAGCTGATAAAAACATCACAATAATCCAACAAGTAATCCACATGATTCCAGTCCATCAGTTAATGTCTTGTGAGATGAAAAGTTGTGTTTGTAAGAAACAAATGCATCATCAAGGCATTTCAGTCATCACTTCTGGCCAAAATAAGATTCTGTAAACAAAGGCCTCTACATCTTGGATGGCCAGATGGGTGAGATTTTAAATTTTAATTGTTGTATTAACTGTTCCTTTAACATATTTTCTCACGTGATTTGACATTGTAAAATTTGTATTCTGTTTAATGCTTTTTCTAAAGACTATATTCATTACAAATGTCTTTCTTGGACCAAGCTTCACCATTATTTACGGAAAAACGAGAGAAGTTGGGTCAGTATGTAGATACTGTCTTCCAAACATACAATGTGCACAATTTACAGATACATAGCAATACTAATAAGATCACCCACCAGCTGCATTAGGACAGCAGGGCTGTGAATTATCACTGTGAATCAATAATCAGAAAAGACAAAAATACTCATTTGAACCTTGGACCATTGTGTGTGTGGGTCCTGGGTGTGGTGTGTGGGTGTGGTGTGATATTTGCCCGTATGACACATCACACAAATAGAACTGAGCACAGGGATGGGCATTAGAGGGCGTCTACTTCATTGTGAGCTATATTAGCTAGCCTAGAAACATGGACATTTCCCTCAGTCATTGAATGAGAAGGGCACAATGTTTATGGTCTCCCCCCACGGACGGGCGAAAACAAGTGAACGAGCAAAAACGAGAGAGCAAACCTCGCCAGTGTGTGGGAGCAAAGTGTTGTTTACTCATCTGAATGGTATCCGACGAATCGGTAGGGTGCTTGGTTTTTTGTGTTTTGTGTCATTCGTATATTTGTTCACTCTCTGCTTCATTCGGGGCGGTTTTGTTTTCCCAACCTTAAAACGCATGTACATTAAAACATCATAGCACAACAAAAACGAGATTTTATTTTTAACCGAGAGATTACAGACTTTCCCAGAAGACGAACTCCAGGGAAAAGATACAGAAATTTGAACAATAAATCCAGAACTTTAGAAATATGAAAAATAATTCAGTTTCTGCCTACCAGTCATATTAATGAAGCTATTGGAAATAACACATGTTATGAATTAGTTGAGTACTTAGGTGAACTCGGCATATTAACTTGTCTCAAATTGATAATTATCTAAACTCTGTGGATCAGGGGCAGGATCAAGGATATGGGATGTGCAGGAGTAGAAGAGGATTTGTTTTTTGCTACATTGCATTGGTAGTGATATTTATGTGTTTTTTTTTTTAAACCACTGGTTAAAAGCGTTTGGTGAAGTTCTTCAGGGAGAGCTCTGCCTGTCATTGTAAGCTTCACATGAGAGGTCAACTAGAAGAACAGAATCACCACTTATATCATTGGAAAACAGGAAAAGTTCTTTTATCCACCCACACACTTTTCGATTATAATACACACTTCACCAAAACATTCATTGTAATGTAGTCCTACCAAGGGAGCGTGCTTTGTGTTGTGGTCTGGACATTTGTATTTGTCCGGTGAAATTTGAAAAGAAAAAAAAAAGTAGTAAAAAAAATACAAGCAAATGTAAAAGTAAACTTAATTATCATTTTCGAGAGGAACAACTTTTTTAGCTTCAAGGAGAGGAAGGACAACAAGCTCGCTTATTATGTCACCTTTTGTAGGTGATTAGAACCAGAGAGTTCTTACGGAAAACTTTAATTCTCATTAGAGAGGAACAAGCTCGCTTATGTCACTTTGTATGGCTGATAGAACCAGAGTTCTTACGGCAATTGCAATTACTCTTGGCAAATGTCATTTTGCTTCCTTCGTATAATGGTGAAACATATGTTAATGGATTAGGAATTCAATACTACTTGTGTTGTATAATTTAGTCAGTCTCATTCCTCTACCATTGATTCCTGAGGATGCTTTTGTGTGTAAACATGCATTAAGGAACAATGTGCAGTCAGACAGTCATTATCACAAAAGAAACCCCAGCAGGGTGATCAGGACCCATAACAAAGTGAAAAGCTTGTGCATCACCGCAGAGGGGTTTATTATAGTGATTTCACCACGTTGGAAGTGAATTCTGAAGCATAAAAACCCTAAAACATGGTAAAGTCACTAAAGTTAGTTCCTTTATAATGTCGTATTGCTTATACAAAGCTGCAGCAGCTGAAATATGATAAAAGACACCAATCTTCAATATTCAGTTATCAATATTTATAATCAGAATAAACAATTCTGCCACCAAGTAATATCCATCATATTCATTTAAGCGCAGCAAGTTTATAGTTGCCAAGCAATGCCAGGGATTTTATATAGAGGTGCATTAATATACTGTAGGATACCTCATCCAATCAGAAGTTAGTGTTTTGAACAGTTGTATAATGTTCGATAATGACCATCTAACTATACATCCATATATACTGTATATATAAATTTAGACCACTTTAATTATGTTAAGGTTAGGCTGTGAAGAGACTGTCAAATAACAAAAAAAAAGATTATGAAAAACATTACGAAGCCACTTAATCTAATCTAATCTGATGGGATATAATTTCTTAACATTTTAGAATGATTTCTGATGAATCGTGTGGTGATGCTGAAAAATCAGATTTGACATCACAGGGATAGACTACATTTTAAAATATATAAACAATTTAAAATATAATCAAATCGAAAAAAGTTATTTTCACAATATTACTGGTTTTTTTTTACTGTATTTTTTTATTAAATCTATACAGTTATTACAGTGATTGCCCTTCCAAAACTTCACTGTCAGAGCATCTTTTTTTTTCTGTAATTGTTCTAACACATGAATTATAAACGAATAATGCAAACTTAAAAAGGCAACCCATACCCCCCCCACACACACACACACAAGAGTTTTATATGCAATGTGCATAGCCCAGTATCTCTTTAGTGTCACTCCACCACAGGGACTCAGGGATATCAATCAGCTCTTTAAACGTGCCAAAAACGTGCTTGACATCTGGATATTTTCCTGGGTTTAATTGTTTTCTCCATTATTTAATCATCATTTATGAATAATTGCTACCATGATCAATTAACGGATTAAAAATTCACAAACGCCTCTTTTTACCACCTGCCTGAACATTACCACATTAATTGCGGCAGGCAAATAGCGCTGACTTCCACGAATAAGACACCAATAAGATGCATGTATTTGTACTAAAACACTGCACGCAAATGTATTTTATGTGTGTGTGAAACAGCAAAGGATATATATAGAGAGAAAGAAACAAAGACACGATGAGAGGCTGCAGTAAATGGCTCGAGCTTGAGAAAGATAGAACGATACGCGAGACGAGGGTGAGAGAGGAGGATTTGAGGCAGACCGCAGCTGCACAGAGGGGGCTCAGGGATGGGCCCTTTAAAAGAGCCTTTGATGAATGAAGCTGAGTGATTTCTGGGACCAAGCTTGTCCTCTCCAGGGTAAAAGAGGTGCTGGGGCACCGTCACCTTGTAATCTGTTTCATATCTCCTCTTAGTTGCACTGCAAGTACACTACACAGGCTTTTCTCTTTCTCAAGGTCTCGGAGCAGTTTCATAAGCCCTGATATTCTCTCTCTCGCTCACTTGCTCGCTCTCTCTCCGTCCCCATCTTTTCTTTGTCTTCTACCTTCCGCTGAGAGAAACGGCAAAGCCACGCTGTAAAAAGAGAGCATCTGTCCTGTGTCATCTAAAATGAGCAAGGGATCAAAATCACAAAGACGCCTTGCATAAAAAGACAAAAGCTGGAATTTTTACGGCATTTGTGATGAGTTGCTTAAAAAGAAAGCATTATCTTGTCAAATAGAGCATCGCAAGATATCATTCAAATGTCTTAGGGGATACGCGAGTATAAAAGAAGATAAATACATCAGCGCGAGGAGGCATATTATGAACAGCAGTCAAAAATAGCACCTAACAAATAGAACCGTTACTTTTTTTTTCCATTAGACCTGAGTTTCTTGTCCTTATTGATCAGTTTGGTCAGCTGATTGGTGTTACGTGAACAGTGACTGTAGTGCTCCGGACCTCTGACCTCTCGGCCCCATGTTGATTTATCCTCTGCACTGCCTATTATTTTCAAGCGTCCTTCTTTGAGCTAAAACACATCATAGAGACACACAACATGTACGTACACAAAGAGATCTTCCAGCACAATCACCTTTCATGTTAAGAAAGAGCATTATTTCTGCTTCACCACTAGAATTCACGACCTCTGTCACACATCCGCCTCCGCATAACTGACCCGTTTGATCATGTGACCTCGTCGTTCATCAATTGTCTTTGTTGTTTTGTAAAGTGCATGATGCTTTAATCTTAAAATCAATGTGTTTTTGCATCATTTCGTTCTCGAGTCAGTCAGGCTTCACACTTGGGGCATCTTAACTTCAGTAAATTGGGTGAAATGCTTTGTTTCATTCATTTAAGCGAATAAGCACAGGCCATCGATGGTACTACTGACATTTTGCTCTATGAATATTTAGCTGGCAAATATTTGGTGGTGAATAAGTCGCGCGATTTGTTGTGCGTTATTGTGAACGAGTCCGTGCATTTGTGTGTGTGACAGAGAGAGAGACAGCGTTTGCAGTCAAAGGTCTGGAGCTCAACTTCACTTCATTAATGCAAAACATCGCAATATGAGAGCAGATTTACATACTGTCGACCGAAAACCAAAACAACAATGATGAACTGCTATTTCCTCTTAGGATGGGTTGCTTTGATGCCTCTCTGAAGGAAAAAAGTGAGTATTTTTCTGCCTGGAGGTGGGGTGATGAATACCCAATGAGCCAACAGGTGCCGTGTACACGGTTTGAACTACTATAAAAGGAAAACTCGTGCTTTAAAGTGACGGCGTGTTTGATTTCTCCCTGCAACATGCCGTTCTGTTGACTCTCTGCTATTGTGGTTTATTTCCTGGGACTGAGCAATCAGAGATTGATTGTTTTCTTGATTTCAACACCCCTAATGAGCAAATGAAATTAACAACTGTCTTCTCGGATATTAAGCCCATTCTTTAAAATACAGACACTCTTAAATGATCAGCTATATTACAAGTCTTTTTTTCTAATTGCAATTTGCTTAGCAAGGAATGCAATAAATATCTGTTAGGCTGCTGTCATTGTTTGCAATCAGTTTTGCAATTTAGTTTTTAATGACATTTGCGTTCAGTGCGTTCAATATTTTTTTATTGTTTGATGCATTTAGTTTAAAGAATGATTAGTGCTGTCACATTTTTTTTCTCCAGTGAATATTTCTCAGGGTGGGATTATTCTTGGAAGTCAATTTCTGTATAGACACAGACCTTGAAGTATTGGCAACAAAAGTATTTCTGCTACTGAGCAGGAAGCAAAATACAGTTGATTCAACACTTCACATTCCTCTGTAAGACTAGCATATAATATATATATATATAATAAGATATATATATATATATATCTATTTATAACTGCTTTTGGAAACCTAGCAAGCAATTTAATTATACTACTGCAATTTAAAGCAAACGTGACAGCTGGAGAAAACCGTCCTCTATAAATATGTCAATGTCTTTGTAAAAATATTATTTACATTTTTTTTTGTTTTGAAAGAAGTTTTTTTTTATGTCACCTACGCTGCATATTTAAACAAAACACAGAGAAACAGTAATACTGTTAAATATGATTACAACTCATTCTAAAGTTTTCTATTTGAATATATATTCAAATTGAATTTATTTGCGTGATGCAAAGCAGAATTTTCAGCATCATTAATTCAATGCCACATCCTTCAGAAATCATTCTAATATGCTGAACAGCTTCTCAAGAGCCAATTCTTCTTATTAGTATCAATGTTGAAAACATTTGGCATGCTTTATAGATGCTTTAGTTGTTGGTTGTCGATCACCACTGCTCTCTTGGAAGCTACACTGAGGTGGTGCTTCACTGCTGAGTAGTTCAGCACCTTGGACAGCAACCCATTACACACTACATAAAGAGTTCAGCACCCGGAACAGCGTTTTTGCAATGCTGAACCCAGAACTGTGACACAACTGCAGCTCCACAGAGCAGAGTCAGAAGAGACTTCCTCTACCGGATCAGCGCTCTTGCTCTTAGAGCTGAACAGAATGAGAGAAAACTCAGCTGCAGGGCTGCAGGCTTACATCTCCTGAAGACTGACACAACTATACTAAAGTATTACCCATTTATTCAACAAACAACCCAGCAGGTTAATCACAAATACACATACACTGTAACAAATTTCCACCTATTTCAACTCAAAAACTGAAGTTCAGTTGCTGCCTCAAATTAAGTATAATCAACTTTTACAAGCCATTTTAGCTTAAATTATAAATCACACACACACTTGCATTTGTTGTTTATGGGGACTCTCCATAGGCGTAATGGTTTGTATAATGTATAAACTGTATTTTATATCACCCTACTCTAACACTACACCTAAACCTACCCCTCACAGAAAACTACTGACAATTTTTGAATTTCATAAAACACCGTTTTATGTTTTTTAAGTCTTTTGTTTTACGGGGACACAGGAAGTGTTCTCATAAACCATGTTTACGTTGTACCCATGCCATTATTCACATTTGTGTCGTCATAAACCATATATACCAGCACACACACACACACACAAACACACACAGGTTTGTTTTTGTGAAAAGTGGGGACATTTCATAGGCGTAATGGTTTTTATACTGTACAGACCGTATATTCTATTGCCCTACACCAACCCTACCCCTAAACCTACCCCTTACAGGAGACTTTGCGCTATTTTCGATACACTCCATTCTGTGTGATTTATAAGCGTTTTGAAAAGTGGGGACATGGGGGAATGTCCTGAAAAGTCACCTTCTCCTAATAATACCTATGTCATACCTTTGTCATAATACAAATTTATGTCCTCATTTGTCAAACAAAAACGCGCGCGCACACACACACACACTCACACACACATACACACACATATATAACAAACAGATGGTACTTATAGTCCTCACAGCCTAATTTTATTAAACCAATTAAAGGTGACATCAACCCTGGCTAGGCAGGCTTGATTTCATCAGCAGTAATGTTATTTTAAAAAATTATAAAAATATATGTATGAATGTATATATGTATGTATGTATGTTTGTATATGAGGGGCCATACAAGCCATAATTAATTCTGGCACTCTCACACACTTACATTCTCCATTCACATACATATATTTTTGCTTTCACACACTTACATTCTCCTTTAACAAAGTATTTTCCTCTCAAACACTTACATCTCCTTTCAATACATATATTGCTTTTAAACCTCACACACACTTACATTCTCCTTTTCAAATACCCTATATTTCTACTCTACATACACATTCAGTTCCTGTCACCCTACATTATCTTCTACTCTCACTAACATCATTCTCTTCAATGAGGACATGTATATTTTGCTTTCACCGTATACATTCTCAGGTCCCATACTGTGTGAGGTGCCATAAGAATAGGGCTTGTCGGCCGCTCATAATGTAATGTTATTGTTGTTATTATATTATAATAATGGTTTACTATTTTTGAATAAACCATTATTACACTTTTTTTCTCAGATCAGTCAGTCCATAGATAATGCAAGTTTTTCCTACAATAATAATACTACAAATAATAATAATAATATTGTTAATATTGATTGCACAACGTTTTTCATGCAATGAAATACTTGTAAATACTCTTTATGGTGCAGTCATTGGCAGATGTAAGTAGAGGCTGTGAAGTTGTACTTATCCTGTTTGTATAAGAGAAGTTCATACCACTAACACTGACATCATGCTCCGCTGGCATTTTCCAAAAGAGTCGTTCAAGGCCCGGATCAAACTGCTCCCTCTTCTAAGTCCACATTAAAGCAGCTCTATATATTACAGTAGTAACAGTCCTGTAATCTCTCTGAGACTCCACTCCTTCTTTCTGCTTGGTCAAGCACTGGGAGGCCACGACGAAGGGCTGGAAAGGTCTGGATCAGTCAGCCTCTCTGGCAATGCGATATTCACGGCTGCCGTTAAACCACAGAGAGGATTGTGGGAGTAAAGTTCAGTCGGCAGGCTTTAACTCTTGCATAAGACACAACAAAAGTGCATTCCTGTTAAAAAGAGATGATACTTCTGGGTCTTCAAAACTAGGTTCTGAAGTTAACATTTGAAGGATTTAGTGTTAACTCAAGCAATTATTATTATTTTTTTTACAGTTAAGGAAAACAAAGAAGAGCCTTGCGTTAACTTATTTCCATGTTTTATTTCTGATCTATTTACAAGTTTAACATAGTTTAGCTTAAGGGGGTCAAGAACTGCTTTTTTAAAAAATATGTTGTACTGTTCTCTCAAGTCCACTTGTAATGATATCAAGACTTTTACATCAAAACACTAGTAATAGGCTGTTTTCTATCCTGTGTTTGACCCCCCTCATCAGAACACTCTGTTTGAAATGGTGTGGTGGATTGTAGACTACATTGTAGATTGTTGATTGTAGAGTAAACGCCCACTGCTATGATTGGCTTGTGTATGTTTGACAGCCTATATCCTTCACAGATGGACGCTGCAGTGTTTTAGGTTAAAAACACATTAATAGTACATATCAAATGATCTGTAATAACAGACAAAGCAATAGTGACCACATAAAAACAGTTACACTTGTGTGCCAAGTCCGTGGATCACATATAGTGGACGCAATCGTATTTAGTTTCGAGCCTTTCTAAAATCTGCGTCGCATTGTTTGAATTAATCCAAAGTGGCACATTCCACAACCTGTCGATTTTTCTGCAATCTGAGAGAAAAGCTGAATTGTGAGACATAAACGGCAACTGTGAGAAAAAAAAGTAGAAATATGAGATACAATAAGACTTCTTGTTTTGTGGCGAAAACAAAAAGTGAAAATCGAAATTAGAAGACAAAGAGAATTGCATATCCAAATTTGATGACTGACGTTATTTGATCTTTCTATTAGTACATTCTTCGTGTGAAATTACATTTTACTTAAGTTACACTACAGTTTCCACTTGTTGACCCCTGCTCCCGTCACTGGTAAGCCATGATCCGAGCCCTTTACCGCTCCTTCATAATCTTTTTTTTTTTCCTTCCCCCCTTTTGCCCCCCGCTGCTTTTCCCCGCTTCTTTCCTCTGCTTGTTTCCTACCCGCTGCCGGATGTTTTTTGGTGTGGCGTCTGTGCTGCGATAAACTTTGAGTTTGCAGTCTCTGTATGTGTTCCGACCGCTTTGTCATTGTATTGCTGGTGTGTGTGAGTGCGTGGACCGATTGCTAGTCGTTGTTTCGTCCATTCATCCATTTACCCTGTGAATCTACTTGTTGTGCTTCTTGTTTGTAGCTATGCATATACCCCATGCAGTCGAAGTGTTTGTATTCCGTACGCAATTGGATTCTGGTGTGGTGGGTTAATTAGATTATTGTCATGTACAGGTAGTAGCGATGCTGTTTTTGAAGCTGTTGTAGTGTGTGTACTGTGTCCTGGCTTCTGTCCGGAGAAGTTCACGACGGTGACGAGAGTAGTGTCTCATGACACACTCACACTCAGTTCTAGCGTTTAGGGACGAGTAGACTTATTTTAAGTGGCATGCCAAGATAGTTTATTGGCCTTGCAGCTGTATTAGCCCGCGCCACTGTCCGTAGCATTATGTAGATGTGTCAGGTGTGTGAGAGACGCGCGGTTTTATCTCTGTTGTTGTTATGGGGGGAGATGTGAAGAGCGGACTCCGTGGGGCTTGTTGGACAGCGAGAGGGGATTATTGTGGGGTATTGCTGGCACTCGGGACGGGCCGCGCTGTGGTGACGAGATTTATGAGAATTTTTGGTGCGGGTAGGTCTGGTAGAGGTCAGTCAGTCTCTGCGTTGGGGATTTTTTGCTAGTGCTGTTCTTTACGGTACCGGCTTGTGCGTTGGGAGCGGCCGGTGGAGACGACACTTTCTGTTGAGGTGCCACATGGCCTCTAGGGACGAGAGCTTGTTGGGTGGGAGGCTGGGTTCTTAGTGGAGTTGGCGGAGACAGGTGTGTCTCCCTACCTCCAGCCAGAGAACTCAAAATATGTCGTTCGCTTAGACGGACGCGGCCGGTGCAGCCCCGGAAGTCATGAATACAGGAGCAGCAAGGGGTTAGGTCTGCGCACTCAAAGCCAGAGACTTTGTAGGCACTGGACATCCCAGCTCTGCGGGTCTCGGTCCGCAAGATGAGCCCTGGGATGTAGTCGGGTTAG
This sequence comes from Sinocyclocheilus anophthalmus, assembly GCA_018155175.1. Classification (NCBI taxonomy): domain Eukaryota; kingdom Metazoa; phylum Chordata; class Actinopteri; order Cypriniformes; family Cyprinidae; genus Sinocyclocheilus; species Sinocyclocheilus anophthalmus. The sequence goes on from JADLZN010006095.1 coordinate 77,834, forward strand.
ATAAGGTGAAAGTTCACATTAAAGCACATCATGTTTGCATCTTTCACTGCCACTTCTGTGCAGGTGCGTACATTCCTGGTAAAGTTGGGGATCAGTTATGTCAGACTTAAACATAAGATGGATGTGTCCCCCATTGACGCCGTCCGCTCTATTTGGTGAAGCTAAAGGATAGAGCCGGACTAGGAGAGGCTCCTGGGGCAGACCAAAGCTGCACTCACAAGGTTGCTACGTGAAGAGAAACCGAGTAGACCGCCTAGGAGGGTTCATGCCAGGGGGGCGCACCCAGAGAAGTATGCAGCTATTAGGACGGCTTTAAGACTAGTCTACTATGGGGACCCAGGTCGATAGGTATTACGTGAGGATATGGGGAACAATTCGAATTTAGATTTTAACTAAGAATTGTTAGGTATATTTGCAGAGGCATTTATGTAGGATGATGTATGTAGGTGTAGTTGAGATCGCAGGTGTCAAAAGTTGGGATACGTCCGCTTTTATGGTATTGATAAGAAGTTCTTAGGTGCCGTCACAGACACTAGTTTTTCAAATAGAGGCCGCATGGGAGAACAGGGAAAATGTTTTGTAAAAATTATGCAATGTACATAACCATTTTCTTTGACTATACTTTACCATTAGGAGATTATGTCCGGCTAAGCAAAGGCTGCATTCGCTCATACTCGAGTCGCCGTGGGACTGATCCTCAGAAATCAGTGCTGTTGGAAACAGTGGCTGTCGTATTCTTTTTTTTTTATTATTTTTCCGGAGTATTGAAGATGAGAAGTTAAACAGACCGTGTTGATTCAGACATAAATATACTTGTTGGTTCAATACCGCATATGGGATGTCAAAGTCTTGTGTCACGTATTTTATTTTATTATTCTTTTTTTTAGTGAGAAAACAAATACTTTTATTCCAGCAAGGCTGTGTTCAAGGATACAAAGTGATGTGAAGGGACATTTGGACAAAGAGATGTCATATGTTGAATAAAGTGCTGTTCTTTTTTCATTTCAATTTGATTCAAAGAATCAAAGGAAAAAAGTATCACAGGTTCCAAAAATATTAAGCAACAAAACAATTTCAACACTGATAATAAATCAGCATATTAGATGAGTCGAGGGATTCAATGATACTAAAGGATTGCGTAATAGCTAATGAAAATTCAGTGCTGCCTCACAGAAATAATATATTTTAAAGTATCATAAAAATTAGTAAACCGATATTAGAAATTACAGATAAGAATTCCACATAGTACAGTTATTTTCTGTATTTTATTCAAATAATTCAGCCTTGATGATGTGTTTACAAGCGACATCGTGGATCGGATCCAAACTTTTTGCACGGCCCGGTATGTAATGTATTATTTAGATATGTTTTTGCTAAGTGCATGAAAAAACACAATCATATCAAATGTTAAGGGGAGAAATAAAGTGCAGGCATGATCGAAACAATACTTTACAGAGTTACCTTTTCTTTTTCGTACAGGCATATGGACGCTTGAGTTAAAAGCAGTTGCTTGAAAAAACATCTGTAGAACCTGTTTTCATTCAATTTGGGAATCAAACAAATATGCATTGTATTGGTATTTGTTATGTAACGAATAAGCTCAGGTGAATATGATAATTAATCATAATTAGTTATAATTAATTATAAATATTTACATCTGCTGTAGTTATTTAGCTGACCTCTCAGGGTCAACTTGTCTTGTCAATTCTAAGAATGTTAATTTACTGGTTAAGGGAAATAACTTCTTTACTGTACAATTCTACAAAAGCTTATAGCGTAAGTCTGCATGATTAGTGACTCCGTGCCAAGTGAACCACGTCAAGTGTGATACAAGTTAAGGTTTTATTAACTACATAAACACTAAACTAGTCTAACATACTACATAAACACAAAATGGTCGAACATCCTACATACACACATAAACTGGTCTAACAGACACATACACACACAAACACATACAGTTGGTATAGGAAGGGGTTAAAGCTTAACTCAATACAGAGAAGAGAAATAAGGAATTAAATTATAGAACCATTTGCATATTCAGAAGATCTACACCTGAGGGATACGTCAGATTCTGAGTTCAAACAACTGTAAAAAAAGGTGTAATATACTAATGCATCAATGACTAGTCAAGTGTGCTAATTGCGCGTCTCGGCTCGTCTGAAAGAGTTCCTGAGGGCAATCTTACGGTTTCCAGGATTTTTGCTGAAGTTGGTTGATGGGAAAGAACCAGTTCTGAGTCAGAAAATCTTGAATTGAAATGGAAAGGACAAGGCCGAAGAAAGGCCTGGCACAAGGCTTTGGTATCCTGAAGCGTTTTCTCACATCCTCATCTTAGCATCTGACCGAACCACCGACTGGGGGGTCACATGGTGTGTCAGCTTTAAGGTCAGAAAAGATCCCCGCCTTTCAAGATGGGCTTGTCCAATGAGAGAGATGGAAATTCCGAGCGGGAGGTGGCAATTGCTGGAGGGTTTACGACCCTTTGTTCTCTAAGCTTGGTAATTTGCAAATGGACTTGAATCTAAATTATTAAAGGTTCTCAGGACCCTAATATATATATTGCCTGTGTACCAACATATAATATACACTTTTGTTTAGATCATCAGAAGGCGAATTCATAGATACTAAACACGGTATATGTAAGGTTATATTAATGAGTGGTTTATCGTAAGCATTAATAAAAATAGTCTATAATACAACAGTTTAAATACAAAACAGCAATAATATACACAATGGCCTGAAGAATATGTGTGTTCATTCAAAGAAAGGTTTTCCTATGAATTAATTAGTAGAAAAGTCAATTTCTACTGTGCATTTGTGCCTCTTGCTTCTGGAGAATGCAGCTGAGAGTCTGCTCACATTCCACAAGGTTAATGTATCGGGTTACCATGAAACCAGGGTCCTGTTCGGCTTCCTGGGGTATTACAGAGTATTTGCGAAATCTAGCTAACAAAATATATATTGTGTGTTTGAGTGGTCCAGACGCTACAGTTATGCCTTTTACATGACCGGCACACAATAATGCTTAATCCCTAGCTGTTTTTGATTTAGTTTGGCAAGGAAAAAAATTATTTTATTCTACTTTTGTTTTTTTTTTTTTTGTTTTTGTTTTGGGGCTGGACCAATACGTGTTTAGTCTAATTATGCATTTTCAGACAGAATAGACTGACACACTTATTATGTATTATACTTGTATTCTACTTGAGAATTTTATGTTTAATTCAATGTGTTACCTGCCGTTTCTTTGTAATAGTGAAATTTAATAGAAATTTCTGAGTGACAATTATTTCTACACCAAGTCCTAATTAATTCTACACCGCTCTCTTGTTTCCTTCTTAGTACAGCCTGAGAGACACACATTATGCCCGCTTTGCCCAATACAAGTGTAACTATAATTTACTAGAATGCACAGATATGGCTGGTATCAGTAACCAACAATCACCAGCTTGTTTTACTTCTGACTTACAAATGAAACTGAAATTAATTCCAGATGGACTAATGAAAATAAAACCATTCGCAATTTCTGTGTGGCTGAATTTAATTATCAAATCTCATCAAGTATGATAAATGCATGTGTGCTGGAACCACACCTACATATGAATACCTATGAATACTAATGAGATCACAAGGCAATGCCACTTAATGCTAAAATAGCTTAAAACCTGCTGTTTGCATTCTTGACATTTTTAGATTGTGCATTAATGTGTCTACCAATAAATCCCAAGAGATCCAAAATGATAGATTATTGAAAATGTTAAATTACACCATTGGTTGTCATTGTATCATAAATAGATGCCTGTTCAAATATGCATTTGTGTGAGTCTGTATCCCTTTTAGCGATGAAAGTGGCTCGGAATTTTGGAACAAGGATTCTAATTCAACTATTTATTTCCCTGCTCCCAAAACACTCATTTGAGAGGAGAGGTCTCCATAACAGCACATGTGACTTATAATGCTTAATAAAAGTAGCAGAGAGGGGGGAGGGGGGATTTCTAACAATCTTCAATTGTTCTAATTGGCATCATTAATTTTCTCTATGTGCCTCAAGATAATTACATGGCATTAGTGTCATGTATAATGCATGAACAATTTTCACCCCCCACATTGTACGGCCCAGTGTTGGTGTGTGTGTTATATTTTAATATTCATCTTGAAAACAGCATGTGTTTAAATTCACAGTGAGCATGCATGCATTTGGTCTGATATTGAGTTCTGTTGGTTATATAATATATTCACGGTCATCAAATTGTCTTGGCATACTGGTGACATCTACGACTCAATAGTAAATGCAGAGTTTTACGGTATATTGACATTGCTTTTCAGGCTTGACTGGTATGCATATATGCATTGCTTTGCTAAACAAAATACAGTATTGGTTTAACAATAATAAACTGGCTTACATGACACATCTAAAATGGAGAAAGACTGAGGTGTGTTAATTTAAAAAGGCCTGCATTGAACATATCATAAAAATGTTCAGTATTGCAAATTAAACCCTGACAATGAACAATTGAACTTCTGTTCTTACCTTGCGATTATAATACAGATTGAATATGAAAATAAGTTTATTTTCGCAATGAAAGCGACTTGTTATTGTTATTAAATTACGGTTTATTTGAAATAGCACCTCAAAACACAACATAAACTAGTTACAAAAATAAATGAAACTGTTTGATTAAACAATGTAATACCTATGACATATCATTTACAGTAAAAACAAGACGAGTCAAAAAATGAACCATTTAGTTAACTTTTTTGTTTGATTATTCGAACTGGGCGTATGCTAAACTGGGGAAAACAAAATGAGTAAGAAAAAATAGCTATAAGAAAAAAATGACAAGTAAAGAATAAATAAACTAAATAAAAGAACATAAAATAAATAAAATGAAATAACAATATAAAATCAGAATAATAATACGAATAACTAAATAATAACAACAACAACAACAACAACACAACAACAACAATAATATAATAATAATAATAATAATAGAAATAATAAAATGTCATACAAATGTTAACCAGACAAGGAAAATGAATTTTCTGGCACTGCTAAATTAATCACTTTTTTTGTTCTATGTGTGAACAAAAACAATTATTATTATTGTTAAATGTCAGCGGTAGGTAATATTATGCCTTAATGTGATGTTATTGATATTTTACATAGTTTTCAAACAATAAGTCACCAAAAAAAAGCAAAAAAAAAACATCACATCAGCAGCACCAGTTTTTTTTCTTTCGTATTTATCTGAATTAAATATTACATGACGTATGGTTAACTACGACTTTATCCATCAACTTTGCATTAACGGGCACTAAGTGATGTTTAAGTGTCGGCCGGACCGAAAACACACAGGCCATGCGAGCCGTAAGGGCAATTAAAGATCTTGACTTATAGAGAGAAGGGAGTACTCAATTTGTGTGTACAGGATGGATATTAGCAGATTGACTATAGATAAAGAGAACTGGAAGATAAAAAAGAGGAAAATATCAGAGAAACAAAAAATTAAAAAGAAGGGTTACGATCAGGCAAGAGGTAGGACCCGTGTAAATATTGGAGCAGCTTTCCAGCGGTGGCGTGAACTCAAGGAGTGGGAAGGCATGGGATTGGACGCCGAGGTTGCGTTGTTTCTTCTTGATAGGTGAGTGACATATTTGGCTTATTTTTACCAACTTCCGGGTTGGCTTTTGTTGAATATGCTTGTGCGTCATATTCACTTGTTTCGGCAATCGTCGTTATGCCAGGGTTGTGTACGTACGTGTGGGCAGAGTTATCAAAATATGGGCGAGGTCCTGTTGGGGTATGGGCGTGTTCGTTTTGGTTCTTTCAAATATCAACATTGTTTGGCAAAAAAAAATCGCTTAGTGCACCTTTAAATGTGAGTGTTTCATCTGAAAATAAGATTACTGGAGATTTCATGCCACATAAGTGTAACTCTGTACGCCAACAAACCTTTTATGGTCACTGTCCTTAGCTTGCAATCCTAATTTCAAAACACTGTGTGGTTATGAGTATAGGCCATTAATATTTTATAATTGACTAAAGTGGCTACATGATTGCTGACCAGCAGCAATACAGAAATCCAGTGTCAGAAAGAAAGAACAGATTAAAAGGAAGAAATAATGATTTAAAGGAAGAGATAAAACTTCCACGCTATTACACAACAGCAATCAAAAAAATAAATAAATACATTTTCAATTATGCATAAATGTCTAAATTTGTCTCAAGCCAAATTTGTCTCAAGGAACAGTTTTTTTTTCTTTTCTTTTTTGGCTTTTGTATCAAGTAATTTAGTAGTGAATGGTGATTGCATTAGATTTAAAAATAAATAATACTACTTAACTAATACTATAAATAATATATAAGAATAATACTAAAGTACATAGCTATAGTTTCAGCCTACACTTTTGGGGGAATATTAAATGATGTGCAATTAGTACGAAATGTGGATCTTACACTTAAAAAGGTTAATACAACCAGGGCTGGGTAAAATAGGACAAACAGAAATTGGGTGTTGACCCGCGGTTGGGTATACCAGAACAGGTTGGGTTAAACATTTTATCCCAACCGCTTGGTCAAAAAAAAAACAATTGCTGGGTTTGTCCCTATTTTACCCAGCACTGGGTTGTATTTAACCCAGCATTTTTTAGAGTGTAGTCACTAATAATCCAAATAATGTACATCAGAAAGCCAGTTGCTTTCATGTTGCAATAAGGCGTTTACAAAAGTAGGTAGCAGTACTGCGGTTAATTTATTATATCAGTCACATGAATGAGAGATTTCCCCCATTCAACATGAAGTATTATAGCATTTGGGAGCGTGTGTGTGTTTGTATGGAAGCAGTGGCATCTTGGAGGTGCTTGTTCTTTGCGTCGTGTACTGTGGTTGTGAACGTGTTCTTCCCTGTTCCATATGTAGCAGCTGACCTCTATTAGCTCCTTGCCCACTTAGGTGCTGTAAACCTGATTGAGTTTGTCGACTGAGGCCAGAGTATTAATTTGAGGAAAACACACTCGCACACGCTCATTTCCACCGTGTAGACACAAGCGCACACACACGCCACAACACCCACAGATCGTGAATTGAGTTTCATAATTCATAAACTTCAAAGACAAGGCGGACGTCAAGCAAAACAGTTGCCAAACATTTTTGGTGCTTGTTTGCTGATGCCAGCTTCGAGCTTTTGATTAGTGTGGGTGGGTTAAAGATAGGTTCTTGAAAGGATAATTGAACGCGTTAAATACGGCAATCAGTCTCTGCCTTAATCAACGGCTCTTAATCGTTAATGACATTACAGGATGGCTAATAAACTGCGTTAATATTACACATTCGTATTTGACATGAAATCCCTTTCTTGAAAGAAAAAAGCCACTCGTTTGGCTCGCCAAAAGGACGCTAATCATCGAGACGCGAGATAAAGTAAGACACGTTGTGCCTGGTTAGCTCAGCGCTAGCGCGTGCAATGATATCCAACATCAAGATGAGGGCAAAACACCCTTGTAATCAGATGGAAAGACTTCACCCCCATACTATCTAAAAAGCAAATTAAGGCTCTAATGAACATAAGCAGAGAGAGCAGACAGCAGCTAATTAGTTATAGACCAAAAATAGAGAAAGATCAAAGAGACATTCATGCGTCCATCTTATCTCACTGCTCGAAAAAAACGAAATTAACTACATTTAAAAAGCACAAAAAGTCAGCTGGGAGTTTGCTTGCTTATTTTCAACTTTAGAGAGGGTAAATAGAGTCTAAATTAGTTGCTGTCCGCTCATTTGAATAGGTATTTATGAAAATAAAATGCATCTAATGTAACGGTTCTCAACTGGTTTCATGACCCGAATAATGAGCTGCAAGTCTGTACCGCAAGTGGGAACAACTATATATTTTTACAATTTTGCATATGTTAGCTACTATATGGTGCATTTGGAACAGCAAAATAATTTGGAGGACAGAAAATGTTTTTGTTGTCTTTTGTTGTTGATGTCAAAGATTATGCATCTATACAATATCAAATATCTATCAGTACAACTAGTCAAGCTAGTCCAATTGGTTGCCAGGTTGCGTTATATATCACCGTCCTCAAAACCATGAACAAAATACTCAAGGAAAAGGTACAAATGTTGTCATTCGTTACCAATGAAAGTATAATTAGACTGACAGAATATTCTGTTATACTGTATGCACTTTCAAACTTTAGTACAGAACTGTATTTTTCTTCCTGGACAATAACTTTAATGTATTCAAGGCATGTGGCTATTCAGAAAATAACATTCAAAAATTTACCTCTTAGAAATATATTCAAAAGTGTGACAACCTGCCCCAGTATCCATCTAAAACAATTCTGGGCTGAATTTTCTGCAAAAAAATAACTTTATTATGAAACATACCATTGAAGTGATACAAAATTATTGAAGGATTAGTTAATCCAAAAATTAAAAATTGCTGAAAATGTACTAATTCTCAGGCCATCCAATATGTAGATGAGTTTGTTTCTTCTTGGGAAAAGATTTGGAGAAATGTAGCATTACATCACTGCTCACCATTGGATCCTCTGCAGTGAATGGGTGCCGTCAGAATGAGAGTCCAAACAGCTGATAAAAACCTCACAATAATCCACGCCACTCCAGTCCATCAATTAACATCTTGTGAAAAGCTGCCTTGTGTAGAACAACTCCATAAGGTATTTTAACTTCAAACCTTTGCTTCTGGCGTCAATAATCCATAATAATGGATTATTGACGCCAGTGAAAAAAAAAAAAATCCATCCCATTATATTTACAACTTTTTAAAACTGTTTTCACGGTGCCTGATCTGGGCATATTTCTCTCCTGATTCAGACAAGACAAATTTTTCACTGGAGAAAGCAATTTTTAAAGCGGAATTTATCCAGAAACAACGGTTTGAAGTTAAAACGACTTGATGATGGATTTATTTATTACAAATACGGGGCTTGGGGGTTTACGAGACTTTATTTGTATCAGTAGTTTGGATTCTCATTCTGACGGCACCCATCCACTGCAGAGGATACATTGGTGAGCAAGTGATGTAATGCTACATTTCTCCAGACCTGTTTTGATGAACGAATAAACTCATCTACCTTTCGAATGACCTGAGGATGAGTACATTTTTGTCAATTTTTAATTTCTGGGTGAATACTATTCTGTTAATACAGAGATGTGAAAATTGTGGCTCTCCTGTAAAGACCTTCTCTAAAGACTTTGTCTTTTTAAATTTCTCTTTCCCCTTCCACTATCAAAACAGATTATTAATTTACTCAAGTCTCATTACAGGTCTATGGAAGAGCGCTTGGGGCGTATCACTCTGATTGTTTCTGAGTAGAAACAAAAAATGCATTTGAAAGAGAAACTGTAAGCAGGGAGGTTTTGAAAGTGTGAATTTTATAATTAAGCCCCCTTCTATTTCTCTGAATGGGGGAGTTTAAATCACCTTTTACTGCAGTCTCTTCCTACAGGCAGTTTTTAATAGACACACATTCATTTGTCTAAGAGAACACTCTCATTTTTAGGCCAGACTCTATTGGTTCAGAGGAGAAAAGGCTCTTAATTCAGTCAGTGCATTAAAATTATATCCATCCTGTTGCTGAGATAAAGCTGGCTCTTCCCCATTGCAGACACAAACAGCTTGGCTCAAGTGCTGAGTTTGTATTGTCGCAAATGTGGAGTCATTATGAAGAGAGAGAGAGAGACTAAACTTAAAACAAATATTATCAGAGACGAGAAAATGAGACTCCTGCCAAAGTGCCGTTGCCTTAGGGAGAGCGGCTTGCCTTTATTCAGTGGGAACAGAGTGCTACCATGTCGCTTCACACTCCACAGCACATATTGCTAGAGCCTGGAAGCTCATCCCAAAAAATATCTGCACAGTAATCAAGACGAGCACATAAGCCTCTGAAGATTTCTCAATTGATTTATTTATTTATTTTTTATTTATATATTTCATTTAATTTGTTTTACTTTGCGGTCTCCATAGGAAGCCGTTGATTTGCTTCATATGCAGTTTTCCCTAAAAGGCCCTTTGTAAACACTCACAGTTGGTGGTGGTACAGTTTGGCACATTTTGCTGGAGAGGCAGTTGGCAGAGTCAAATGAAAGTACTAAAAATGTGAATGTTTACGCAAGTTTTAGCCTCTTTGAAAGTAGTGGCGTGCTTGTTTGGTTATTATCCTGCGCCGTAAAACAAAGATTGGATGTCTGAGGTCACATAGGCTGATCTGTGCCAAATATCTAGTACCAGTTATCACATGCAAGCCAAATATATTTTACAAGTCAGTTCATACAAAAACATATGACATTTCCTCCACTGATCACAACCCAAAAAAAATTTTTTTTTTTTTTTTCCCCAAAAAAAAATCATAGAATACAGGAATTACCACTGCTTTTTAGAAAAAGACAATTGCCAATGTCACTAATTTAATTAAATGTTGTTCCAAATATATTTATACACTACAAATTACAAGTGAATGTCAATAACCTGTATTATACCTGCTTTCCTCACTCTCTCCACAGCATATCAGCTTAATTGTAATTTATTTATTTACCTTACTTCCTACTTACATTTCACGTTTGTGATCTTTGACTCACCCAAAGGCTCCAAAACCCTAAATCATTCTGGTCCATTATTTTCCGATCAGTGAAATTGGACACGAGTCAAGTCAAAAAAAAAAAAAGTTCCATGCAGTTTGCATGTTATACGTTTTCTGAAGCAATATCATTCAAATATTGCATGTTGCAAAGTGGTACGTTGACAAATGAATACAAATAAAAAAAATTGTATGCATAAATAAATAAATAAATAGATAAATAAATAAACAAATAAATAAATACTACTAATACTACTACTACTACTACTACTACTAATAATAATAATTCATATTCAGGTCAGGTTTAGAGTAAACCATACTTTTTCCCACTTTCAAAGAGTGAATAAAATGTTCATATATCAACCAATTACAGCGTAGACATTGTGACAACATGATCTATATTTTATAAAAAAAATAAAATACATTTGAAAGTTGATGACCTTGATCTGTAGCTCATCTCATTGGTGGACACGCACTGGCCATACAGATTTAAACTGCTGCTGTTTTTGCTATACTTTATATCAGTGTGGTTACGGTACAGTATGTGCTCTCTTTCTCTCTCTCTCCCTCCCTCTCTCTCTCTGGATCAAAGCATCCATGATTGGAGGATCAAAGAACCCATATCTATGAAATGGGAGCCTGGACTTGAGGGTGGTTAGGTTCACCCATCATACTGGACTCCCAACCCACGAGTCATGCCCTCCGATGCCATCGTCTGATGCCATGTTCTGTGTGAACATAAGCTCATGCAGCAGTGAGAGATGCACTGCACTCTTTCTGAAGAACGTGTACGCTGCGTAAATTGGAGAGATAACTAACACTAGCCCACGTGAGAATACTGTGGGGAGAAGCCTTTTAATTGGGTTCCTGTTTCATTGTGTTGTTACATTCATTAGTGAGCCAGATTTCAGTGTTTTCCTTTTGTTTCTGTTCTTAACGGTTGGTTTCCTTTAACAGTTACATTTTATTTTTGATGTTTGTTTTTTATATGCTATTTGATCACTGTTTACCTAAGAGCCATGGCGTGTCTAGTAATACAGCCTATCAAATATCATATCTTTCATGGCCTTTTCCATGAAAATAAGGTCAAGACAAGGTAGATTTTACAGATGCGACTGGAGAAATTGGAGTAGCTGAAAACTAGCTACGGTAAAGCTATTTTGTTCAGCGATTTAGTTGATTGCTAATGCCTGTAAGACCGCAGGGCGGCCAAAGTGGACTCTTCCAATGACCTCTATTGATTTCTGCCTGCTTTAGACTTAAGCTGACTCTACTCTGTTAATTTGAATGATTTGGAAGTATGTTGTGATGGACATCTAAGAAGACATTTTCTAGTTTTCACATAGATTAGAAGCCCACTACTTCATTTATGGCACTGAAATTTGGCAGATCCAGAATATGGCGTGAACAGATGTACAGATTACATTAAATACTTCAGTCATTTTAGCCTGAAGTCTGAGAAAGAATATTTCAGAAGGATTTCCAATTGTTTTCAGCTGCACACTAAACCAGTTAAACCTGTTAGAAGTGAACGCTTAGTCTTATCCAGATGGTCAACAGGGCAACTTTTCCACAATGTTGCCTAGCAACAACACTGGAGGCAGGCGAACAAATGAAACAAAAGATAAATTGTTTATATATTAAGCTTTAGAAGTAAATCTCAGGGTTGCGTAGGCTAGTTGCCCAGATTGTCATACTCTCTTATTTCGAGTGCTGTTACTCGGAAACTCTGTTAAAAAAAATAGTTTTAAAGACATTGTACACTTGAAAACACAATTCTAAATACAAAAATACAAAAAAGGAGATGATGGATGACGAACGGAATTTTTTAATACCACATTCCAAAACAGCATCATAAAAGTACATTTCTGAAGCCATGCAATAGCTCTGTGTGAGAAAAAGAGTGAAACTGTCATTTGCTAAAAAGTCTTAGCATTTGATGTCAGATGTTGTTGCCTGGTGACCAGTGGTGAAACAGTTCTTGAATGTTAAAGATATTTTATGATTCTTGGTCATTTTTGGAGCAGTAATATATCACTATATTATGGAAGCCCATTTCCACGACTGTATGTGTAAAAAGTGGTATATGAGTAAAAAAATTAATACATAAATTAAATTAAAATTATATTGCATTTGCAAGTTATAAAGTCAGAATCGCAAAATATAAACTCACAATTGTGCAAAAAAAGTCAGAATAGCAATATGTGACCCTCGACCACAAAACAAGTCATAAGGGTACATATTATATTGCCAAATGTCTTCTTTTTTCCATGGAAGAAAGAAAGTAATTGAATTTAAACTCTAAATAAACAATTACATAATGCTAATGTAAAATATGGTATATGAGCATGTTGTGTCTTGATGTCATTTTAAACATTTTGAAATGTATCTGCCTTTTTAAAGCTACTATAACAATATCAAAATCTCACGATACGGTAATATCGCGATATGAAGTCCACGATACAATATTTATTGCAATATAAAAAATAAAAAAAAAGACAAATGAAGAATTGGAAAAAAATTACAATTGTGTACATTTTAAAGTTAAATGATTCTATCTAATGTACTTTGAGAGTTCAAAATTAAGAGTTCCAACCCATGTTCTTAACTAAGAAAACTTTGAACCTTGAACAGTGACTCAACCCGCATCTAATTTAATCACTTGTGTTTTAGGAAGCCAACAAAGGAGAAATAATATATATAATACTACTAAGACTAAGAAATAATATAGAAGAATAATAAGCATAATAGACATATATTGTAAAGCAATTGCACTGTAAAATAAATGAAAACAGATGAAACAGACTTGATGAAGCGGGGTTAAGCCACATTGTGCTTTCGGTTTTAGTTCGTTTTACTGATACTGTGCCAAAGCATAATGGCCCAAAACCACCGTTAAACACCTTTATGTTAGAAGATGAAGTTTAAATATATGTTAAAAAACACTTTTTGCCCGAGACCGATCATTTCCGAGGTCCCATGTGACCAGAGAATAACGAACAGTTTTTGCTATCGCGATATCCAATCTTTATAATATCATCACATTCCTACAAGCTACTAATTGCATAAGTTCATGTAAGTAGTGAATTAGGTAGACTAAGCCTTCATGCTTAAACTCATTCCAGCGATTTTGTGTCCAATTTATTCCCTGACCTCCACACTTCCTCATCTCTCAGCACAAACCTGCTGATGTAGGCCGATGAACATAGAGCCTCAGTGTCATACATTGTGCTGCACGGATTCCTTAGGTCACCCTCATCTGGTGCACATCAAGTTTTTTGTTTATGTTGCTCGGCATGGATTTGACCAGGAGTCAGATATTGGTATGCAATTGGTTACCTCCCGTCCAGCATGGCCACATGACCAAATACAAAAAAAAAAAAAATTTCCAGGACATATTAACTTATACCATCTGCCGAAAATATGCCTTGTATAGAAGGTTTTTGGTCTTTTGGCATTGTCCTATGTTGAATTTCTTGCAATTGCCCTCCGGAGTGAGGGGATCATGTTCAGAAATGGAACCTAATTACGATTTACTGAATAATGTCAGGTAGTACACTACATACTGCCACGATTACTTACCAAATATGTGAAACAAATTCATCACAGGCGCTTTTAACATAGTATCCATTGTTGTCACATACCCATTATTTCATTTCAAATCAGCATGTGACATCATCTATATATATATAGATATTCTAATATCTATATATTATACACACTCCACATACATACATCATACATACACACCACACACCCACCGCATACACACCCAATACCTTGACAACCATGGCTTTAATAAAATGGCGTGTTTTAAGAAACACATTGCAAGAGAATTGAGGATTATTTTTTTTCTTTTTCAACTGCTTACACCACAATCTTTACTTATCCACAAATGCTGAAACCTGACACTCAAACACCAGACACACACACACACACACACGCCAAATCTGCACAACCATACACTAATTCTCGGCCTATGACTCAGTTTCATAAAAAACACTTTTTGCAAAACACAACATACAATTCTCTATGTAACACACGCAATCTCAGAATTAAGATTACAATCAGCAGGCCGTTTGCAAATGTTTGCTTTCGAGGTGTGTTTGTGATATTTTGAATGCAGTGCTTCATTTTGCAAGAGATTTGAGGCATTTTGCATTTTGTGTGTGCTATTCTTGGATCCGTGTGTAAAGTTTTGAAAAAAGAGGCAAAGTTTTGAAAATGCATGTAAGCAGTTACAAAAAACTGTAAAATAAAAAAAATATGACAGTTTACAACTTGTTTTTTAATCTGCTTCAGCTGCTTTTTAAGCTTGTTTTGTCATTTTAAACCATTGTGTCCTCCTTGTAAGTGTGTTGAGGCCCCCTAGTGGGTCCTGAACCACTGAAAGGAACATAAAAAAAATGCTTAAAATCCTGACTGATACTTTCAGTTTATTGCACTGAAAACGAACGGCCAAGTCATGTGCATTGTATTGTGGGAAACAGTTTTATGCAGGGCCCTAATTCAGAACAGGACAACCATATTGCTATTTGTGTTTCTGCAGTATATAGTTTGTACACTAGAACGTTTTTAAAACTTTGATCATGAAACAATCAAGCAGGCCCTCAGTAAACCATGACATACTGTAGATGTGCACTACCCTACAGTTCACACCTCCAATTACTTTGTCATGTCCCGAGTCCTTTAAAGTTTTATTAAACTTGCTCAGAATAAAGTACCAAGTTGGTTTGTCTCGCCCACCAACATGCGATTAAATACAATTGAGGAACGACCTCCGCTATTGTTGCTGAAGGTCTATGCAGTGAAACGAAATCTGCTTCATCAACCTTTCACAAGGTTAAAGGCTTCCACAAAAGACTCCCCCCTCATCTCCACAAAGCCGGAGAATGGGGCCAACATTGGATTTCACATGATCTTATCTCATTTGTTGGTCAAGATAGTATTTTCATCTCCCCCCACCCCCTCGTCCCTGCACAGTAATCCATTTCCCTCAATTCTGGGTCTTGAGACCAGCCACAGAGGGCCGTTGGATCAATATTTGCCAAGTTTAAACTAGAGGATTATCCGTCTGTCAGAGAGTCTAACAGAAGCCCTCCAAGGTGACATGAATCCTTTTTCTGTCCACCACCATTTTGGAGGTCACCCTCCCCTCAGAAAACATCACATGCATATGCATGACTTTATTATATTCCTAATTACAGAAACCTAATATGCTATACTTTTTTCTTAATGTGGAATGCACGGTTCCAAAATATTGTCTTCTGCTCGCATTAGGAATCAGTCGTTTGTAGACCATGCATATTTGCTGATACTATTCTAACACTCAGCAATGAATTTTCAAAACAACATCTCATTAACGAGAAATCCCCGCAAAGCCACTAAGTAAACAAACTCAAACCGATGTTCCCTCCGTAGACCAATTAAAATGAGCTACCCACTGAAAGCGCAACTGAAATTTGAGGTTTACAGGCAACAAAAGAGAGGACATTGACTCAAACAGGTTGGCTGCTCATAAAGTACCTCAACCAAAATGCTTGTGTCCGTTAAAAGTGAACTGCGTCAAAGGTCACCAGATCAGCAAGGACTATGATTTTGAGGTCCTTGTTCATTTGGCAGCATGCTGTTTGTTTGTCTTCCAACTGTTGACACTTTGGCATGCCTAATCATGAGGACTGAATAAAAGTGTTTCTGCCACTTACATGCAAAAATCCTTGACTCAAATCGGCTGAGAAGTGAGCAGGCAGTTTCTAAAAAAAAATATCACAGCATCTCTGGCCTTGCCTAATACATTTTCAGACTACAAAGATGCAGAAAAAATATATATATTTGGAAGGGAAAAAAACAGGTTTTCATTCAGTGGTTGCCAATGAGAAGCATGACATGTACTAATTTTGACTATTATTTTGAAGTGTTTTGATTGCTTGACTGCTTGCACTTCCTTGACATTGTCTCAAGGCCTATTCAATGTGCATTTATGTCATTTTTTCTCCCATTTTTTGACTAATTTGGCATATTACTCGTGTGTGCTGTCCTCGGCATTATAATTAGTTGTCAGACTGTCAAGTTGTGTGTAATCAATGGAAGTTGATTTTTAAATGTGTTAGAAGACATGATCATTCCTACTGTTCTTTATCTACTGAAATTAAATGCTTTGCAAATACACATTTCCAGACTACTAGGTTTTACAAACAGTGTTGGGGGTAACGCATTACAAGTAACACGAGTTCCCTTCAGCTATCACCTCCCGACGTCACGTTCGGAGGACCGACGGGGAATTGGATCTCGCTTAGAGGGACCAATCTACTTCGAGTGTAAACTAAACGAGACAATGCACATTGGCTTGCGATTATTGCATCCAGCTGCTGCTGATCGCAGCGTGAGTTTAAGTAGGCAGCAGATGCAGCACATATTCTGTTTTTTTTCGCTTCGGAGCCGAGCGATCATATCGTTTTGCTCCTGACTGCTCTACTGAGAGAAAAGACTGAACGAGTTCAACGCGCTCTTGGAGAGCTCTTAGTGTTGGTGGACGGCGCTTGAGCGGTGGTGGTTTCCCGTGTCGAGTAGGTTACACACATCAGGCTGCACTACCCCCTGATTGAGTTGCAGATGATCATCTCCCCTGTGCACCTCAACACGCTAAAAGAGCTTTTTCCCCTAAAAGAGCAATTCGGGTGCGTCTTTTTAGAGATGACGTTGCTTGGCAAACTTGACGTTACGTCTTTGTACAGACGATGTGGGTCTTACTACAGACAATGTATCACCCGGTCGTTTCTGGATGCGGTCATTACCTGGCTTTGGGTGATGGTCACGATCGCTGCCTTTCGTGCCTGGGCATGAAGCACGCTGATGTGGCTTTCGTGGATGGCTCATGCTCCCCTTGCGGGGGTATGACCATCTCGGAGTTGCGGACCGGACTCCGTTACTTGCAAGGGGGCGGAGTGCCCCTGCCACTGCCTAGATCTGGGGTTCCCTCTGGGGGCAGCCGGGGGCGTCCTTCTTCTAGAGGTGGGCGGACTGGTCTTACGGTCACAATGAGGAATTCCCCTCCGGGGATGCCCAAGCCCGCCGGCACTTCGGACCAGCGAGCTCTCCAAAGAGCCGCTGGACCTCCCGGGGGTACCACCTGTGTTTCTTCCATGCTTCCCCGCACAATCGAGCGAGAAATGATGGCTATGCTTTCCCGGGCTGCCGTAGGGGTAGTGCTTGAGTGGAGACTTCCACCGTGTCCTGAGCTCTCAAGGTTGCACGATTGGTTCTCGTGGTGGTCCGCACTGGTTCTCAGCGCCCCACCTCGGTGCCTTTCTTCCCGGAGGTGCATGAGGAGCTCAACAGGTCGTGGACGGCACCTTTTTACTGCCGGAAACTGATTTGCCTGATCCTCCTCCCTCACCACCCTCGATTGGTTGGCAGTAGGGTGGATTCAAGGTCCCCCCGGTGAGCATCGGTGCTATTCAGTTGTGCACTATCCCGCCTTCCACTGTCCTGAGAACCTGCCTCCCCCCCGTCGTAGGTACTCGACTGTTCAGCGATGCTCTCCACCTGTGAATGCTGCCTCCGCCTTAACACGCTACGGCGTGCTTGCAGTGCACCATGCAAGGCACTGAGGACTTGCACGGTGGTCACGACCCGAAAGGTCGCAGAGACCTCCGCACCGCGCGGACATCGCGCACTAGCGACTAAGGTTACGCGTGGTCTTTGGTCTTCGATGTCCACTAGTGGTTGCCGAGCCCATTTCAGGCTGTTACTTCTGACATGCGCTCGACGGACAACATCGATTCTCTTGGAACCCCCCGTGTCCGGCCCGCCTGTCCGCGCCACGGTGGAGGACCTTGACCATCGATGCTCCTCTGACCAAGCACGGAGGCCATAAGGTACATCCTGCCCCAGCGTGCAGCTGCTGGCGTTGCCGAGGGCAGCCCCCCCTGCCACCCCAAAAACAAGAGCAGCGCTCCTGCGGCCTCCAGCCCGTCCAGGCCCCCGCCAAACCTGGTGGCAAGCGAGAGAGCAAGAGGCCCGGAGATGGGCGACCCAGAGGTGGAGGGACGTGCTCTTCAGGAGATGGTAAGCACACCACTCCCTCCCCCGGAGGAGGGCCGGGTGGAGAATCTTTTCATCTTTTTTCCACCACTGACCTCTCGGTCGATGGTACCCAAATTCTCGACAAAAGAGCAATTTCTTCTTTTTCTGGGTCCCCTGAGGGGACAGGGGGTTGTGGACGATCTAGTGTGTATCACACTCACCCTCCTCTCTCGCCAGTGAGCAGCAGTGGGCGGATCGGGAGGACGAACCAACGGACTACCCACGCACCCTCTGCTCGAACGCAGGTCAGTGTTACACACACCAGATCCCGCCTCGGACCGGCTACGAGATGCCCGGGCCGGGTCCCTGCGTTTTTCTGTGCTGCCCCACTGCGGGTACGCCTGTAGTTCCGTTGATGCCACTAGCGCGGTGTCTGGGAGCCTGGCTTGAGCTACCCAGCTCGTCTCGATGGCTCCTTCGAACCATCAGGCTCGGCTATGCGATTCAGTCGCCCTGCGTCCCCCCAAGTTCAGTGGCATCCGCTTCACAACAGTGAAGGCGGCCGATGGCCCTGTCTTGCGGGCGGAGGTCGCAGTCCTACTGGCGAAGGATGCGATAGAGCCGGTCCCTCCAGCCGATATGAAGACGGGGTTT
This sequence comes from Sinocyclocheilus anophthalmus, assembly GCA_018155175.1. Taxonomy (NCBI): domain Eukaryota; kingdom Metazoa; phylum Chordata; class Actinopteri; order Cypriniformes; family Cyprinidae; genus Sinocyclocheilus; species Sinocyclocheilus anophthalmus. The sequence continues at coordinate 97,118 of JADLZN010006095.1, forward strand.
TACAGCTCCTACTTCATTGTACCCAAGAAAGGCGGTGGGTTACGACCAATCTTGGACCTGCGTGTCTTGAACCAGGCCCTTCACCGTGGTCCCCCCCCCCCGTTCAATTTTTGATGGCGGGAACGCATCTTCGGGTGCATCCGTCCCCGAGATTGGTTTGCAGCGGTCGACCTGAAGGACGCGTACTTTGTGTTGACCCTTCCGCACCACAGACCATTGCTGTGGTTCGCGTCCGAAGGACGAGCATATCAGTACGAGGTCCTGCCCTCCGGGCTGTCCCTGTTGCCCCGTGTCTTCACGTAAGTTACGGAGGTACCCCTTGTTCCCTTGAGAGAACAGAGCATTCACATTCTCAACTACCTCGACGAAGCAGTCAGGATCAGTTGTGCGAACACAGGGATTTGGTGCTCTCACACCTCAGCCTGTTGTGCCTTCGGGTCAACTGGGAAAAGAGCAGACTCTCCCTGATGCAGAGGATCTCTTTTCCTGGTATGGAGGGGACTCGGTAAGAGCATGATGGCGGTCCCACTGAAATTGTTTCATAGGCTCCTGGGGCATATGGCAGCTGCTGTGGCAGTCACGCCGCTGGGGCTGCTCCTTATGAGACCGCTGCAGCACTGGCTCCTTGGCCGAGTTCCAAGGTGGGCGTGGCAACGCGGCACCTTCCTGGTCCAGGTGACACCGGCCTGCCGCCAAACATTCACCCCGTGGTCAGACCTTGCGTTACTCCGGGCAGGAGTGCCCCTGGAGCAAGTCTCCAGACATTCTGTGGTTTGCACGGATGACTCAACCACCGGCTGAGGGGCCACGTACAAAGGGCTTGCAGTGCCAGGGGTCTGGACAGGGCCCCAACTGCACTGGCAACTGCCTCGAGTTGCTAGCAGTGCACCTTGCCCTGAGCCATCTCAAATGGCGCTTACGAGGCAAGCACGTACTAGTCCACACGGACAACACAGCGACCGTTGCGTAAATCAACCGACAAGGTGGTCTGCGCTCACGTCGCATGTCACAACTCACCCGCCAACTCCTCCTCTGAAGTCAGAAGCATCTGAGATCGCTTCGTGCTGTTCACATTCCTGGCTGCTCAACCAGGCAGCCGACGAGCTGTCTCGAGCTGTGCTCCCGGGAGAATGGCGACTCCATCACCAGACGGTCCAGCTGTTTTGGAGACATTTTGGAGCCGCTCAGGTAGATCTGTTTGCTTCTCCAGAGACCTCTCACTGCCAGTTGTTTTACTTCCTGACTGAGGGCACCCTTGGCACGGACGCTCTGGTACACAGCTGGCCGCGGGGCCTTCGCAGGTATGCGTTTCCCCCATTGAGCCTTCTGGCACAGTTGCTGTGCCAGGTCAGGGAGGACGAGGAGCAGGTCCTGCGGGTGGCACCCTGTTTGCCTTCCTGGACCTGGTTCCCGGAACTAATGTTCCTCTCGACAGCCCCTCCTTGGCCGATTCCTTTGAGTAAGGATTTACTGACTCAGAGACGGGGCACCCTTGGGCACCCGCGTCCAGACCTCTGGAAACTTCATGCCCGGTCCCTGGACGGGATGCAGAGGTTCTGAGTGGCCTACCCCAAGAGGTTGTTGACACCATCACTTCAGCGAGAGCTACGCTTGAAGTAGGACCTGTTCGTTGAGTGTTGTTCTTCTCGCCGAGAAGACCCCCGAGATGCCCGATCGGAGTTGCTGTCCTTTTTGCAGCAAGGGTTGGAGCGAAGGCTGTCTCCCTCCACCCTTAAAGTTTATGTCGCTGCAAGCGCTGCTAACCACGACCCCGTAGAAGAAAGTCTTTGGGGAAGCATGACCTGGTCGTCAGATTCCTTAAGTGGGCGAGAAGGTTAAATCCTCCACACCCTCGTATTCCCTCGGGACTGCGCTGGGGCTCAAGGCACTACAGCAGGGCCTTTGAGCCTGTTTTTGCAAGCGGTTGAGCTGAAGTTTTTCCACTTTCAATTAAAACTTTTGCTCCTGCTAAGCATGGCCTCCATCAGAGGGGGGGACCTGCACCATTTTCGGCAACGTTTTTGTTCCAGAGTTCGTGCTGGCTGTTCCCATGTAACCGAGCCCCTGCCCGTACTACCGTGCCCAAGGTCCCCGCTACTATACCCTTGCCCCAGACCAACCAGGACTCAGACCAGCTACTTGTCTGTCCGGAGGCGGAGCAGAAGCGATGCATCTCACAGCAGAGGATGGCCCCCTGATAGCGGATTTCCATCACCCTGCTTATCTGCCAGGGTGTGCCCTAGCCGCTTCAGTTGCGAGCTCACTCAACTAAGGTTTGCATCTCCTGGCTCTGGCGCGTGGCGCCCATCGCTGACCGATTATCTGTACTGCGGCTGGCTTCCCCTAGACCCCCCCCATTCTCTATATTCTATACCTTCGTGTGTGGGCCGTAATCCTCCTGTTCTTCTTCACCAATCACTGGTAAAGCACTGAGAGCCCTGGCTTCGGTCGCTTGCAAAAAAACTCCAGAGAGTCCATATAGTAACCTGTTGATTTCCTCCTTACCCTCTCATCCAGACGTGGCGTAGAATTCCGCTCCATGCCTTCCCTCGCGACTCCTCGCGAACCGGTAGAGGCTGGGGTTCCAGATGTAAGACCTAAGTGCTCCCATTATTGAAAGTCCCCGTAGAGCCCTTGAGCCCGGGTTTCCGCCGGCAACTTTCCATCCACGAGGGTTCCATCACCTCCATCTATCCCATATGCCCTCAGTATGTCCATATTTTTATTGCGCCGAAACCTCCTTGGGGAAGGTTCGAGCTTCCGTAACTACGTTTCCAGTAGAACGGGATGCTTTCCCCATGTTAATCCATCCTTAACTCAGTGGGAGTGTCATAGTCGCATTACCGGGTGTTCCTCTTGGTGTCAGGCCCTGGCCGACGCCAAAAGTAGGGCGCAGGGGGCTCCACAGGACCTGGAAGGCATAGCTGTGGCCGTTTGGTAGGATCCAATTCGTCGGTCCTCCGCCTGACTTCGAGAGTGACGACTCCAGTGAACTTCCTCGGTTACTCATGAACCCTCGTTCCCTGAAGGGTGAACGAGACGTCCATGTCGCACAGCTCCTGTACCACCGCTGATCACCTGTCACCGCTTGGCTCCTCGTCGAAACCTGATCTGCGCTGCCTCGGCGTCCTATTCTTATACTCCGCTGTATCACAGCACTGGATGCATAATCGCAGGCCAAGTGCATGGCTCTTTTTAGTTTACACTCGAAGTTATTGGTCCCCTCTAGCGCGATCCCAATTCGTCGGGCCTCCGACTGAAGTCTCCGTTCCCTCGCTCAGGAACGGCCATAACTAACCGAGATGTTACGAGCAGATTACTTTTTTCAAGTACTGTAAAGTAACGGCTACTTTTTTTTGGCAAGATATCGTGTTCAGCTCTAATATGAATTTGCATTAATTCATCTCACTCACAAAAACACAGGTTCAGCATTCCTCAAAATGAATAAAAACGTTGAAATGCAAACTCAGAATATGACGCATACCTGCAATAATTAAATATGTTAAATGACACAAATGTATCTAATCCCATTTTATTAACCAGTGTTTTTGCTGCTGACTTTTGATGATCCAGTTCAACCATACTAATAAGCAAAATGACTTTAGATAAACATAAATTCTCTTCATTATTTTTTTGTTGCTGAGATGTTGAACATTCTCCTGCATTCTACTGAACAGACGTGAATTTACTTTCTCAGCCTGGGTCTATTTCATTATAAAACACTCAGACCTTCTCATATTTAAAAAGTAACGCATAAAAAGTAACTAAGTACCGTAATTAGTTACTTTTTAGGGAGTAACGCAATATTGCAGTGCATTACTTAAAAGTAACTTTCCCCAACACTGTTTACAAATCATAGATTGGTAATATGTCAGCCAAGACCATTTCTGGTTGCATTACATGTATGGTGCAGGTTAATGCTGGGACGAACGCATCGAAATCACTTACCTTCCAACGATCCTAATTCAACTTAACAGAATAATTTGGTAAAAAAACGAATCTGTAATTGTGCTCAGATTGATTCTATGATGAGATTTTGGCAATATTGCAATTAAACTTTACCCCATGTAAACGCAATACTTTGATCAAAATAATGCAATATGTGGTGTATGCTGACCTCTGACCAAAGTGTGCATGTGCTCTGACGTACACAGATGTCGTGTATTGTTCATGAATGAACTCCGAGACATTATTCCAAAAGCAGGCCCAGTTCTACGGGGGTGCTAGAGATTAAGGAGAGAGTTAAGGCTGTAAAAAATAAGTTATAGGCAAAACAGATTTGGCATACATTTCAATCAGCATTGATATTTGCACTCGGCTTCAAAGGTTTCTATTTACAACATGTTTTCAGTAGCGTTGAGCAATAGAGCCGATCACAGACATGTCCGATGATTTCTTGAAAGCAATGGATAATCAGAGGCATTTAAGTTCAAGCATCCCCTGGCCACTCAAAACACCTTGCTGAGTTACGCAAGCTTGTGAATACTTGTGAATAAAAGTGTAGACACAATGTAAATAATAGATTAATTTTGCTGTGTAGAGAGATTCACTGATTCTAATCGAACTTTGTGGGATTGAGATGTTCATCACGGCACTGAATAACCTTCTGTTGCATCTCTTGTCATCTTACTGATATTAAGCCATTACTCTAATTCTTGGAAATAATCGCATTATTGGTGCAAATTTAAATGTAGTCGATATTTACTCATCCATTATTGTGCTCATTTTGCATTTTGACAGCACCTATGCATGTTCATTATTTACATATTTCATTATTTACTTTCAAAACAAATTATAATAATAAAATAAACCGCAAGGATATTCTTCAGAAATTCACTTTTTGAGTTCTGTGGTGGAAAGCAAGTCATTCAAATTTGGAACAACACTGTGGTGTGCACAAAATATCAGATTTGTCATTTTTTTAAAAACCTATTATCCTTTAAAACATTTCATTGTGCCTTTCTTCGGTCCCATGCTCTCCTTTTCTTTTCTTTTCCCGAATCCGTATAAATCCTCGGTGCTCTGGAAGAGAAGCTGAAAGTTCCACGTCACTATAGAAACAAGGCCATTCGCAGCCAGCGGTGCAGTACTGGCAGCCGAGCAAGGTTGCTTTGTCCATAAATGTTTAATAAAAGAATACACATAACAATTCAACCTCTCTGGCTTTGCACAGGGGAAGCGTGTCCCAAGACCTGTTGAGATATTCCATTTATTTGTAATACCCTCCACGGCTCTCCGCAGTCATGTGTACTGCTCCACTGGGCTATGATACAAATTCATACCCGTTAGCCTCTCAGAATTGGATCAATTTGGGAGATATTACCCCACAAAGTCAATCTCAGGAAAAATAGATAGTGGATGTATACGTTCAGAGCAGATGCTGTGTTGTAGAGAATGCAGTTTTATTCTGTATGCTACTTCTGTGCTCCTGTCAAAATCTCCAATTTCAAGCTTAAACCTGTGACTTAACTCTCCAGTCAGAGCTATTATCTGTAACATCTAAAAAAAACCAAAAAAACATTAATCTTGTGAAACGTATGCTATCTGACACGAGAATGTGTTTTGCCTCTGTTGAAAGGTTTTTTTTCAGACAACCCACTGATCGACCTGTCTTTGTAATGTTATATGCAATCTTCAACTCACTTAAGTCCAACTAAATACAACCCCCCCCTTACATAGAATATATATATATATATTATATATATATATATATACTCTCTATATAAGTGATAATATATATATATATATATATTAGTACTGTCAAACGATTAATCGCGATTAATTGCATCCAAAATAAAGTTTTTGTTGCATACTTGTGGTGTTCTGTGGATATTTATATGTTATATAGATACAACACACACAGTATAATTTTGAAAATATTACATGTACATTAATTCTATACTCAGATACATTAATGTATAGTAAATAATATATTTTTTAAGATAGAAAAGTAACATATTTTGTTCTGAAATATCTGTAATACGATGGATGTGTGTGTTTTAATCTCTATATATCATATAGATATATTATATATCTATAAACAAAAACCATTTATTTTAGAGGTGATTAATAATTGACAGCACTAATATATACTCATATTCAATAAGGTAGAGTCTAAATAAATAAGATTTGTAATTGAAAAGTAAACCTATTTTTTCTGAAATAATGTAAACATGGATGTGTGTATATATATATATATATATATATATATATATATATACATATATATAATATTATATATTATAATATATCTATAATACACACACAAACACACAAATATATACATACTAAATAGATGGCTTTAAATTTGTCCGTATGAATATAATGTCATAGCATTTGAGTGAAATTTCCTCTGAAATAGAATATACAAAGTTCAAAAGTAACATTTTAGTTCACAATAATTTGCAAAATAATGTAATAATTTGCTTAATTGTCTGTGCATATGCTTTTATATATCTTTTATGTTAGCCAATTAATCTCATATATACTGTGTATGTATTGGATGCATTTGAGTAAGTTAATTAACCTTGTAAAGAGGTTCAGTTATTTTTTCTCAGCATATTTTCAACTACAATATGTTTTAATTAAACTCATTTAATTATAGTCAAGATGCATCTTTTCGTAATTATTGCTGACAAAATCAACAATACTTTTCGTCTGCGATTTCATTGGTTTTGATTAACATTGGGAAGGCCTGATATTAGATTAATAATAAGAGCTGCAACTGTCCACCAAAATCATCCAGATTTCATCCAAAGCTCACCCGAAAGTTACATTACCCATGGCACCTGCCATGTCTATGAATAGACCAGGATGAGTCAAAGCGGCCGCTCACGTACAAACAGCCCCCCCGCCCCCGTACCTGGCCCCTGTCCATTCACCCAGCTACACTAATGATTCAATCTGTCTATCCGTTCGGTGAGAGCCCTTCTCTCCTGGGCAGATGCGCCCTCTGAGACAAACCTCAATGCAGCGTGCTCACCAAGGCTCGGAGTTTCTGACAGGTTTGAGGTATCTCTGGGATGTAAGATGAAATCAAATCCTCAATTTGGCCCCTGACAGTCCTTGAGATGTTGGAGAAATACCAAAGGGTTGTGTGTGTATCTGTGTGGATCATTTTGGAAAAGGCCCCATCCCAAACAAAAATATGTTTAGGTAACACTCTCATTGTTAGTTGAAAATGTTATTTCTGTGTACATTCAAAATGACAGTGCTTTGTCTGTGCATATTTCTCTCCTGATTCAGATGAGATATTTTTTTTTAATGGAGAATGCGATTCAAAATGGACTTTTTTCTTACAAACACAATTGTTTTTCTTCACAAGACTTTAATGGATGGACTAGAGTGGTGTGGGTTACTTGTGGATTTATTGTGATGTTTTTATTAGCTGTTTGGACTCTCATTATGACGGCACCCATTCACCGCAAAGGATCCATTAATGACCAAATGATGTAATGCTATATTTCTCCAAATCTGTTCCCGTGAAGAAACAAATTCATCAAAATCTTGGAGGACCTAAGGGTGAGTAGGTATTCAGATAATTGTCATTTCTAGGTTAACGATTCCTGTAACATTACTGGAAGAACATTTGTTCATAATTTTAAGAGAATGTTGCCAGAACATTAGCCAAAGTTCTGAGATGGGCTTCTCTTGACACACGGAATGCAACACATGACGAAACCTGGACATTGAAAACACTACATTCAGAATCATAGCAGAATACTGTGCTTTACAGACACAAGGAAATGTTGTATTACCACTGCACCATCATTTCAAAATTGTGGACATATACAATCTGGCGTCTGTGTGCGTTTTGCGGTAGGTAAGACAGATATAACGCTCAATGATGTAAAACAATCCATTATCCCGTTGAACACCCCTGGCTGTTCCAAGCAGCGTTTGCTTACATTGTATGCGTAATGGATCTCTTTTATTTTCCAGTGTTCTCTTTATCGTTGGTAATAAATAAAGTTGTAATACCCATATGGAGTGTTATATTTGTTTTGCTTCTATTCTGCAATGTCCAAAGAAAAAGAAACAAAACAGCATGCTCAAATGTATCCATGGGAATTGTCTTGGCAGTAAGACCTATTGCCAATATTAAACTTTGGCTTGCTAGACTACGCTAACCACTCGCACGCTGCTAAGCATGAAACATTAATGAAAATGCACAAAACCTCTGCTGTGCCGTGGCACAATGACCAGCTCTCTCCAGAGGAGAAGTGATTTCTGTGCTTGTGGATACATACAAACAGCATCTCCAACAGTTTAAGCTCTTCATTTTATTCAATATATATTTTTAATTCTATATTACATTTTGTGTGTTCGTTTACAATATTTGCATACAAATATACATACAAACCTAATTTCAAAAGATGTCAGCTTTCTGTTATCTCATACTTACAAATGAGAGCCGTAACCCTATTAAGCCTACTGTCTCTTATTTGATATGCCTCTAAATTATCTCTGATTACAAATTGGCTAAAAACCTGTTGTAAATAATCTGCAACATGATTTTTGTTAATTGATTGCTAGTTTACACTGTTTTATCAAGGCCTGATGGTATAACTCTAACAGCGTCCACCTTCAAGTCATGGTACATGTGTCATTGAGCATTGAAATACTATATTACAAGGACATTAAGATATAGAGTGAAAGTTGATAATTACATGCATTTTATGTAATGATATTCTGCTATATAGAATAACCCCCCCCCCCCACACACACCCTTTTTAAAACAAAAAAAAAAGAAAAATATATATTTATATATTGTCTTAAGTTTCAATAAGCTCATCCTCATGACGTTCCAAACCTGAATGACTTTTTATTATGTGGAACACAACATAATATATTTTGAATAATGTTTAAACTGTTTTTGTATATACAATGAAAATAAACTGTCCAAAACAACACTGGAAAGAAATATACAGGTATGGAACAACACAAAGATGAGTAAATTATGACATAATTTGCATTTTTGGAATAACTATCACTTTAAACCTGTTAAAAACCTTGAAATATGGAAATGATGAATGTAAATGACAGCAGAATTTGCATATCTCCTTTAATGACGTTGACTATCAACGTAAACGTGTGGTCACAGTTCCACCTACTTTCACTCTTTTAATGGCTATATAACGTGATCCTCAGACAATGCCTAACAATAGTTACACATTCATTACGAAGTAGCAAAAATTAATTTTTTGCTTGGTTTCTCTTTTGGGGAGAATTTACAGCACATGCTTTATTTATGCTAAGAGCTTATTAAAAAGGTGTCAGCTCATGTTCTCACAAATAATTGAGTCTTTCAAATTGATCAAGAGGATTTCCTAATAGCTTTGAGTGCTGCTTTTAACACCCTTGAAGTTTCTTCTCGCACCTTATTGTACCTGTTTGTTGAGCTGTATATAAATGGTACGTTTCAATGAGAACACATTTCACACACCTTCAGGCAGCTTTCATCTTGGAATTGATTGCCTTGATTTGTCAGAAGAGACCATATCGAGCCAACATGAAAGAAACAACACGTTTACGGTGGCTAGAACATATGTCCATCTACCTGTGACTAGAGATCTAGAGGAGATATCACAGGTCTGCATGTGAACTTGTTCTACAGCACCTGCATTCACACTAAAAGCCACTCCTACGGAAGCATGAATAATCATAGAGCCGAGCCTGAAAAGAAAAATAAATAAATAAAATGACCATATTCAATATGTCATGATTGATAAAGGTTTCTGTGGAACCCATCGGGCTCCACAAGGACAAGAATAAATATTTGCGACAACAGATGAAACATATTAGTGGACGCGGGCCATATGCAAATGGTGGCTGCAGGACTTGTTGGCTTGGCGTGCCGTAGTGGGCCGATCACAAGCAAACAGCGGGGTGACCCAGCAACAGCCGCGCTGACAGTGATCAAGCTGCTGGGGCTGGAGGCCTTTGGAGACCTGCTGGAATCATTAGTTCTCTGCTCTACTTCTGCCATGAGGTGTTTTCTTAGTGCCAGCTTTGGGACTTCCCAAATACCCCTATTGTTTAAAATGGCTTGCTGGATACAGAGCATTTCCTAAGCAGTCTTTTGTTTGCTCTGTAAAAGAACCAACTTTACTATGGAAGCGAATAAATGAGCTTCCACACACCATTGTGACATTTCGCAGCTTTTTTTTTTTTTCCTCTCCGAGTCCGGATGGCTGTGTTTTACTGATTTGCAAAACAAATGGGGGGGGGGGGGGGGGGGGGGCGGGGCCCCAGGCTTGTGAGTCCATTAAAGCCTTGAGCTCAGAGAATGGAGTTTTTTTTTTTTTTACTTAGAAACAGTAAGGTTATCTGCTGACAGAATGAGAGACCGTGTGGTGTAATGGAAACAGACTAGTGTCATTCTCTGGCTGTAGAGGACTCAATTAACACATTTTGCTAAATGAGAGGATATTGTCTGTGTGGTTTAGAGTTTGTTTTCACAGCAGAGATCCACTCACTCTCATTCTAGCTGGATGTTTTGCTCTTCTCACTTTACATTGTGCTATTAAAAAGAAACATCCATTATTTCAGTCAGTTTTATATAATCTAGCTGTAGCTTCTTCATACTGTATGTATGTGAAAAAGTGGTTTGTAGAGAAATCACTTAGTATGTGTGTGTGTGTGTGATATGTAACATATATAATCTAAAGGTCATACATATTTAAAACATCTGTCATCATTTGCTCACCTTCATGTCATTCCAAACCTGTATGCTTAATCTTTAGTGGAACATAAAAGGATAAATTATAAAGAATTCATAGGTTATATCTGTCAAACTCATTAAAATAAAAAAATTATAATACTTGTAATATTTCAAATCATCCGAAGCCATATGATAGCTGTGTGTGAGGAACTGACTTAAATTTAGTAGGTGTAATATAAGTTGTAATGCAGTTTTGACCTTTATGTGTTTGTTGTAGGGATGTCCCGATCAGGTTTTTTATGCCCCCGATCCAATCCGAATCATTGAATACTGAGTATCTGCCGATACCGAGTCCCAATCCGATACTTGTATACTCCTAGTGTTTGGTGCATAATTCAAGTACATTAAAGTTATCAAAGATGCAACCCATAGTAATGCATTATAACAATGACGTCCCTGATAGTCTAGCAGATAAAGTAAGCGGTAAACACATGAGTGATCATTACAAAAGTGCGCATCAAATCAAAGTCCCTTTAAGGCAAGTCATGTCACTCGGCGGACATTTTTTAAACGCCTCTCGGGCATTCAAGTGCAGCTCCTATCTCTTTGAATGGGGAAACATCAAATTCTCCAAAACTGTTCGCCCAAGCTTTAGATTAAATTTTATATTTGAAATCACCAATGAAATCTGACAACAACTGTCTCATAAATGACGATGTATGAGATAGAGCAGCCATACTGAGCATTGCATATTTCCCCATTGAAAACTATACGAGTGACGTGTCTTGGGTATTCTACAGTCTTTGATCAAATACACTGAACACAGAAGCTCAAATGTGAGTGACGCGCTAGAACAGACCTCACTGGCATCGGTTTTAATGGTGGCTAAACACGCACATTTGAGCATCTTCTTTTCCTTTTAATACCGTTTGGCAAATCTACTAGAAGGTGCATACTGCATCACCGGCATGACAGCTAACGTAAAAGGGATCGGGCTTAGGAGAGCCAATACGGACCAGTTAAAAAAATGCTTGATCGGCCCTGATCCCGATCCTTGAGATCAACTTTGGCCATCACATGGGTTTGCAATGGCATGCAGGTGAGTACATAATTTTCTTTTTTTTTTTCTACTTGCTCTAACAAAAAAGACCAAGATAGCCTACATGGCGAAAATAAGGTCCTCCATCTAGTAGTCCAGCTGTTCAAGCATCTAGGCCAGCTTGGACCTTGGATTTGCAGCAGTATTCTTCACTCGAGTTAATGATGTGAGGGGAGGCTGCTGTCTCTTGTAAGTTAATTTATCACTCCAGTCAACTTATGTCTACTGAGTGACTTATCTATCTCCAGCAACTGAGCAACAAACATGTGCATCAGAATCCACAAGGTCCGTCCTGCGCTAGCACATGGCACGGCGTCATACAGGCTGGCACTGCCTGGCACGGACTGTCTTTGGAGGATTCTGCGGTCTTCACTGTGCCATCCAGCACTCAGATTGCCAGGAAACCCATTCAAGCACTCCAAGTCCTTCCACCCCCACCCTACATCTCTTTCCTGCCCCATTTGCCCAGCACAGACTCGCACATAAATGACTCGTTCCTCCTGGTCTCATCCATCTATGGTCGTCGTTGGCTGGCCGTCTCCTATCCCCAGCGCTCTTCCCTCTGCATCCCTACCTGCCATGACGTCCCCTTTCTACCTTTCATCACTCCGTCTGCTCACCCCCTAGCCGAAGGCACTCCATACCAACAGCGATAAGTACCATCTGCGCCGTCACCCGCCAACTCCTGCCCCTGAGGAACGAGAGCTACGGGGTGGCTTTCCCTCTCATCGCCCCCCTCGCTCTTCCACTGTGCACCCTCTCTGTCACTCTGATAATTCTTCCTTTTTGCCCCTTTCTTCCGAGCTGCTTTCCTCATCCCTCATGTCTGGACCAGGAGATGAGATTTAGGAAGCCTCCAGCCTGCTGTGCTTTCTGGCCATGGATGTAAAGCTCCTGGCAGACGTCTCGAGTCTTTGTGTCACAGCTTACAATGGAACTGCATGTCAGAAATCCATCTAAACCATGTCCATGTCCCTCATATGCTGCCTGCTACCTGCCCACACCATAATTCATCCTTTTTTTTCTTTCTAGAGCCAACTACATGTGCAAACTCTTTCTTTGTTCAAGATGTTCAGCTCTTTTTGGCCAAACTTTTGAGTTGAAGTCTTGTAAGATCACTAAAGTATATTTTACAAGAAAATACTATTTCAGTCTTTCTACTGTTAAATTCACTATTTTAGCAATAGATTTTAGCAATCTGAGAGAGAGAGAGAGAGAGAGAGAGAGAGAGAGGACAGACAGAGACAGAGAGAGGGAGAGAGATAGAGAGTTATTTCAAAGTAAATTATTCTCCAATGTATCTATTATCTGGACAAATGCTTCAAAATAATTTACTGAATGACACTTAATTGCATGCCATATTTGTAATTACATACAGTATTTGCAATAATGCAAATGCAAATTAGTATATTTAAAATATATTAACTTTAAATGTAATAGTAAATAAGACACTATAGTTGCAAATATAATCATGTACAGAAACGTGTGCTTTAGTATGGTAGTCAACATCAAATTAATTGATTTAAAGCATGACACAAGTTTGAATATTAAAACAATGATTTAAATGTACTTTAAAGTATAACTTTTATTTTTACATTATAATAAAGTGCACAAAGTGTTAAGTGTGTGGCCTTTTATTTAATCAGTATTATATCGCAAATAGCCCATTTTTAAAAATGTACTTTTAAGATTTTTACTTAAAATGCACTACAATTATCCATTCAGTACGATCTTGTGCAATATGATTGTGATACAAAAGGCGTTCTTTTACAAGGGTGTGCATTTGTTTTACTTTTTATATCAATCCTGAACTCAAATAGTAGTCTGATAATGGACCCTAGTATTGTGAAAGGTTATGGGTTCGATTCCCAAGAATGCATGAACTAATGTGTATCTAAACTGCTATTTTTTTTTTTGTTTAAAAAAAAAAAAAAAATCACTGTGGTGAAGGGAAAAAGGCAATACATATTAAAAAGGAAAGGCAATTTTCTTGAGAAAATTGAGCCCATGTTGATTAATGACAACAGAGCAACGCAACAAAACTAACAACTGATAAAGTGGTGAATAGAAGGAATGGTTCTAACGTGTACATCTCTGCAAAGTCTCGTGAGGAACAAAGCAAACACATCACGCTGAGTTCGGTTGCCAAACCATTTGAGAGTAACGATTTGTCCTTGTCAGCAGATGACACATTTTTGTTGATGAACATTGACTGTGTTAGATTAGCCGGAGCGTTGTTCCCTGTTGTGTTCCAATCCACTTCGGCAGCATTTGAGTTTAATACAGCAGCGGGTGTCGGAGACCTCTCTTACCAATTCAGAATGCAGAAAAAAAAGAACGAGTGAGAGTGGAAGAAAGAGTTTAAGAAAACATGCATGCCTCTCATGTCATTTTCAGGCTTAAACTCAAACAAATCTGAGATTGAGGATTAACCTTTTCGTACAGGAAGGAGGGCGTTGACATCTCCCACGTATTTTATCTTATTCCATTTGGTGGAATCGCTCAGCTCGTCGTGTAATTTATTTGCGTACTTGTGCCCTTAAGGGACACTGGATGCTGTATCTGTGAGTGACTGATATGCCGGACCATTAGAAGGTCAAAGTCATCAATTACACTTATGCACGGCTAAGAAGAGTGCTCCTGCAATCCAGTGCGAGATTCGGCTTTAGAGGGGAAGATGTCTAGGATGTAGGTCACGGCAGAGTAAGACAAATGGATGTATCCTCCGGAAGAATCAGTCTCCATTCAACGCTGGACCGCAATTACACCACGTAAAGACACACGAGAGTGGGGCACTGGGTCAATAAACATGTTTACACTGCTCACTTTAAGATTAATTTTCATAATTAGATGGGCAACACATTCGTCTCTCATGAGGCATTCTCAAAATGTAACGTCTTGTAATATTATGTTTTATTTTGGTTTCTGGAAAGGATTGTTTCAATGGCTGAATTTGCACTGTCGACCAGTTCAGATCTTTCCACACATGTCTAGCACGCATACTGCTGCATTATAAAACACTTCTAAAATTTGATTTAAAAGATCACAGGTTTGATTCCCAAAGAATGTATGAACTGATCAAATGTCAAATGTTATCTCAAAAGCAAGTTAAGTCACTTTGGAAAAATGCATAAATATAATACATAAATGTATTAAAAAAGGAATTGTGGTTGAATGAGTTCTTGAGAAACACAATGCACATTAATTAATGATAACAGAATAATGCAACAAAACTAACACCTGATTAAATTAAAAACAAATGCTAAAATGAAAATAAATTAAGCACTTCTAAAATCGCATTCTGGATTAAGGAATTCAGTTTTTCAAACTTTTTAAATTGTCTCCGTAATTTGGTATTTTTCATTAACAGATCAAGCTCACATAAAGTTAATGCACATAAATTCTAATGTGTGAATCATGATGAAGGGGTGTGTACGATTCATTCATTGTGTAAAAATCCTGCCGATTCATATGCATTGATCTTGATTTGAATTGTGTGGCCAATAATCAAATGCTTGAAAAAAAAAAACTAAAATAACTTAAACACTTATTACAACTGTTGTTACATGTGCATAATTTCATGATATGAAATATTTAATATTTAATTAAATTATTATTATATTATAATTCTTTATTATTGAGATAAACAGGGACATTTGTATGTATCTGTGTTTAATGGTCAATATGCATGCTGGAAGTATTTAAATGCAAACCCTTTTTTTTAAAAAATCCCTTATAAAAAAAAACTAAATAAATAACACCCTAACAAACAAACAAATTAATTATAAATAAATACGACCAAAACTGGTGTCAGAAGAATTCCAATAATTGTGTATCAAATCAAAATTGTAAGTGTGCAAAAAAAAAAAAAAAAAAAAAAAAATATATATATGTATATATATATTATATATATATATATACTATATATATATAATTAATGCTATTGGAAATCAAAAAACCAGTGAATCGTGAATACAATCAGTTTGATTCGTTGTCAATCCAATGATTCACACCCCTGATAGGGGATGGAGTACACTACACGATGGAGTACACTACACGACTTAAAATCTGAACATATTTTAAAACACTTACCGACTTAGTCACAAAGGAAAAACTGACCATCATACACTAAACAACTGAGGATCACAGACTACCAGACTTTAAAGTCCTTAACATTGCAACAAACTCATGCAGAAACATGTGCCTTGTTGGTAGGAGGCTCTTGAAAAGTATGTGTTCTAAAATCAACTCAAAATATCAAACATGTTTGATATCCTCAGACTGGATGAATTCATAGTCTGGATCTATGAGTCTATGAACATCATACTCGATTTTCTATGAAATCTGCTAATCTGCAGACTGGCTCTGACTTTCGGCAACTAGCGTCAACTTCTCCAGACTGTAAATTGGGGGAAAAAAACGTTGTAGTGCATTCCAGGCTTAAGAGCTATTAGGATACATGTATTAATGTATTTATTTTAGAAAAGCTGCATTCTCTATATTTTCCCTTTGCCAATTTATCAAGAAAAATACACTTAATTCTCAGAAAACAATTCTTGATATCACACTCAATTTGGATTCTCAAGTAAATCATCTTTTAGGGATGTTTAAAAATTGTTAATCTTTGCAGTGTAAAAGCAGCCTAGTAGCTTGGAGATCTCAGCAGCCCCTTGAGAGAACAAGTTTTTGACATTTCTTTTTTAACCACACGCTTCATTTCCACAGAACCAGTACTTTACTCTCTGCTGATGAAAAACTAATCACTTAATCACATATTTCTAATAAGCCTCTTACTGCTCTGTCACACGGACTCTGGCGGAGGTCTCTTCGGGGAAATGTTTGTGACAGCTTAGTAAATAGCTGATGTTTTTTTTTTTTCCCCAGGCTAAGGCAAACCCTACAACGAGAGAGAACCCGTGTGGACTGACCCACGCAGTGAAAGGATGCAAACGCGAATCACTCTCTTTTTCTGCCTGTGCAGACATACATCATGGTGAAGGTCATTGGGATAGGAGTCGAGCTGCTCCTGATGGACCCCTGGCGTCCCATTCATCCAGAGGCGACAACATCATGACATTAAACAAATCTGACTGACCTGAACTCAGCAGCTACACATGCAACATTTCTGTAAGACGTGTACTTACAGCCCCGTCTCTCTTCATTTTTTTTTTTTTTTTCAGTTTTCTCTCAAAAAAACATTCCTTCAGGAAATGGAAGACGTCTTTGGAGGTTCTTTTCTTGTGTCCTTGTCAGATTATAGCATCATCTATTACACAACGCTTTTACCTAGATTTCTATCCGGTTGCTTGACCCCAAGGAGGGAAAAAAAAGTAGTAAAAGTTACTCAGTGAAGGAGAGTAATGGATATGAACTTTTGAGCTAAATATATAGACATCTGCTCTCTCTGACACCATGTGAAAAGAGGAGAGAAGTCTTTTAATTAACTCATTAATTAGATATCATAACTGACACCCCACTGGTCTACTTTTAAGTGTGGACTAGAGATATTTTGAGCAAGTGAGATCGAGCCCCAGGCTTCGGGTAAAGGAGTTTTTGAATGTTAATCACAGTGCGTCGCATTTCACAAAGCGAAAACGAACATGTTTACATTTAGAAATGCAACTTGTGTGGACTTTGTGAAATCACACTTTCATGGACCATCTATCATGTCTGAAACAGTTATATAAGTAAACATCCCCTGTGTAGGAATCCAAACAATCCGGAGAGGGAAAGACGGCATTACAAATGCATGGTGGGAGGCATAGCTTGTTTGGGGCTCTATTTGTATAGTCAGAATGGAAATGTGACACAAATCCGTGTTTAAACAAAAAGCTTAAAGCTTACGGAGAGGCATTTCATCATTCCGACAGATACCTATGTCTTAAGAACAAGCACACAATCAACTACAATAACACGTGAACCTTCCCGATGTAAAAAGTCACCTTGTGGGGAGAAGAGGGAGGGGGGCAATGCTGATAAATCCAGCTAAAATCAACTTTTGATAGAGGTTACATGGTTTCTAGCTGGTTGGTGTTGGTGATTTATGGTATCAGCTGATTCAAGATGGTTGATCATTTGGATCATCGACTGTTCGACCAGATACAAGTCGTGGGGAAGGGGAAGTCATGGCCTAATGGTTAGAGAGTTGGACTCATAACCCAAAGGTTCGAGTCTCGTACCAGCAGGGATTGTAGATTGTAGGTGGGGGGGAGTGAATGTACAGTGCTCTCTTCCACCTTCAATACCACGACTGAGGGACCCTTGAGCAAGGCACCGAACCACCAACTGCTCCCCGGGTGCTGCAGTAAAAATGTCTGCCCACTGCTCCGGGTGTGTGTGTGTGCACTTTGGCTGGCGATAAGGAAGACACAATTAGTATGGGTAACCATACCTGGCCACATGTCACGTCACTTTAAAACAACTGGTCTGACCAAAAATGGCCTATTTAGGTCAGCTGATCAACCGCAGTTTGTGCCATTTAAGGGCAGGTTGAGATGGTTGATACCACAATAATGTTTGCTAGCAATGCCAAGGTCATGGGTTCAATTTTGTTAACATGTTAAGTTTGTATTATTATTGTATTGTATTTGTATTTGTTAAATATTCTCACTATTTACTATACTAATCTTTACTAGAACGCACATTGCTAGCAAACTAGCATATTGGCTGTTTATTTGCACTTATAAAGCACATATTAATGCCTCATTCTGAATGACCATATTTCAGATCCCTTAATCCACCCAATACCTAAACTTAACAACTAATTCAGGGCAAATTAGGGAGTTTACTGAGACAAAAAATTATATTTTAATGTTGTTGATGCGATAAGGAAAAAGTGTGACAAAAATATTAATACAATGAATGACAACAAATATATTTATCGATTTATACATTTAAATGTTTGTATAAAGTACTAGTAGCCTACATGAAGAACCAAGAGTAATTAAGATTAAAATCAAAACTAAGATTTAACCAAAGTAAAGATTAAACAAAGGAAATAAAATAAAAAGTGTGAAAAACAACAACGATCAATGGAATGGAGTTTACTGACTACAATGTATATATATTATATATCATATATATATATATATTATAATTATATGAATTCAGTCTTTAATGGTTAATGCCATTTATTGTAATATGTGTATTCATTTCTGAGTGAACATTATTCAATATAATATATGTTTTGTTGTTGCTGTTTCTCCCAAAAGTTTATTATCTATTGTAATAACTAATATTAATAGGGAAAAAAATGGCACACCTGGGCTTTGTAGCGAATCAGCTCATGGGGAAATACGAATAATTAACCATAACTAGTTATAATTAACTATTTATATATTAGATCCACTGTAGATATTTAACTGACCACTCAGGGTCAACCGTCTTGACAATTCTAAGAACGTTAATTTCCTGGTTAAGGGGAAATAACTTTCTTACTGTACAATACTATAAGTTTGTAACGTAAATCTGCATGATATTGACTCCGGTTATGAGTAAACAAATGAACACGTCAAGTGTGATACAAGTAAGGTTTATTAACTACATAAACACTTAAACAAGTCCAACATACTACATAAACACATTAAGCTGGGCTCACACATACACACACACACACACAATTTGTATACAGTTGGTATAGGAAAGGGTTAAGTTTAACTCAGCATAGAAAGAGGCATAAAGAATGAATTTTATGGAACCATTTGCATATTCAACAAATCTAAGCCTGAGGGATACGTCAGATTCTGAGTTCAAACACACCTTTGTAAAAAGGTGTAACTGATACTTAATGTATCAATTAATAAGACTAAGTTTGATACTTAGCGAGTCTCGGCGGTCTGAAAGAGATTCCTGATGCAATCTTAAGGCCCAAGATCTTGCTGTAGTTGGTTGATGAGAAAGAGCTAGTTGGAGTCAGAGTCACTTGATGAATGGAAAGGACTAGGCCGAAGAAAGGCCTGGCACAAATGCTTTGGTATCCTGAAGCGTTTTCTCACATTTTCTTAGCTTCTGACCGAACCACCGACTGGGCGGGTAACATGGTGTGTCAGCTTTAAGGTCAGAGAAGATCCCCGCCTCTCAAGATGGGTTTGTCCAATGAGGAAGGCTGAAATCCCAAGCGGGAGGTTGGAAATACTGGGGAGTTTTATGACTCTTTGTCTGTAAGCATGGTATTTTGCATATGTAATTCGCTTGGGTGTTGAGGCACAAATTAGTAAAAATTCTTAGAACATCAATATGTTGCATAGGTATCAGCATATAATATACACGCTTGTTTCGATCATAAGAAGGCGAATTCATAGATACTAGACATGGTAGAGTTACTTATATGAATGAGTGGTTTATCGTAAGCATGAATAAAAATAGTCTATAATACAACAGATTAAATACAA
Organism: Sinocyclocheilus anophthalmus; assembly: GCA_018155175.1. Classification (NCBI taxonomy): domain Eukaryota; kingdom Metazoa; phylum Chordata; class Actinopteri; order Cypriniformes; family Cyprinidae; genus Sinocyclocheilus; species Sinocyclocheilus anophthalmus. The sequence continues at coordinate 117,270 of JADLZN010006095.1, forward strand.
CACAGCAATAATATACACAATGGCCTGAAGAAAATGTGTGTTCATTCAAAGAAAGGTTTTCCTATGAATTAATTAGTAGAAAAGTCAATTTCTACGGTGCGTTTGTCCTGGGGACACAGAATGGGTTATCCTACTCACATTCCTGGAGGCGTAATAAAACCAGTGATATCATGATTAGTGGTCATGGTGACCATAGCGCCTGCTCTTCTGCCTTTCTGAGGTGTTAGGTGCATTTCGGGGGAAGGGTCCATAGACCCTCGTAATTGGCCATTTGGTTAAGTGAGGGGGAGTTAGATATTATTTGTTAAATATAACAAAAAGTTGTGTGTCTGATTGGTCCAAATGCTACAGCTTCATCAGACTGATGAAGAGCCTGTGTGCTCAAAATTATTATTATACATGTTTTGCTGCATGAAGTGGTGCGTGAAGCCAGCCAATCAAATTAAACTGTCAAATTTTGAATAACACTGATTAACATTTTGAGTGCAATGCACATCAAATGGTCACTGCATGGACTGTGGTTGGTCAAGCTAATGCTAAGACTAATTTGAGAAGACATAAACTGAACGACTAAAAACAAGGAGGAAGCTAGTAGGCTTAGAGGAAGGATGTGGAAGAGGAGCCGGGTAGATAAAGGCATTGCTTTGCATCAACAGAAGCATGCTAATGACTCCACTGAACGTGGATTGTTTTGAGAAAGTCGACAAGAACTGCAGCATGTTTGTGGCGCAGCAGAATAGCTAATCCCCTAGCAAGATTAGCATCACTGATTGAGCGCGAGCAGACCCTGATTAAAAAAAGTCAATGAAATAAATAAACAGGAACTAGAAACACGGCCCTGGGGCTTTGTTTGTGCTGGGTAATTAGCTGGAGACACCCCGGCATCTCCAGTCACAGTGCAGCTGCTCAGGGAGAGGTCTGCGAACGTGCCACACAGGGATACAGCAACTTTGGGGAGGAACAGCTGTTATGTCGATGACAGAGGTGATGAAATGGAGCTGGAAAAGCCAAATGATGGATGGGAGTGAGTCATGGAGGTCGTTAAGGGATGAGAGACGCACACCTCTTGTCCGTGACATCACTCATGATCGCTGATCAAGTTAACGTGTCGCGCCGCAGAGATGATCATCGGCGGGCCTGTAGATAGAGAGAGAGTGTGGGTGCAGAGAAAGGAATATTTATGAGAGCGAAGACACAAATGGAAAGGGAGAGGTTCGTAAAGGAGAGGATGTAGAGAGATGAAAAAGACAGAAAGAGAGATAGAGCACTACAGTGAATGGTTCCCTGGCATTAGAGTCCTGACAAGTTGGATGACATTTTGCCTTCAAGAGGCTACAAGCGGCGAGTGACAGAGGGAGTGACAGCTTCCTCTGCGAGAGTTTGCAGAGACTCTATGTCCTTTTCCTGCAAAGAGAAAAAAAAAAAGTGGCCGGTCCGCAGCGCTCGCCTATCTGCCTTCTCGTGTCATAAAGGGTTCCAGTGAGGAGATCACAGAGAATGACCTCTGGAGCTGTGAAAGTAATACTCTACAAGTGCACACACACACACACACACACACACACACACACACACATATTCACCGGGCAGATCTTTTGATCCTACAAGTCAAAGTCAGCCAGTTCTTAAGCATCAGAATCCCTTCATACTAAGGCTACACGATTCTGTCCAAAAATTGCATTATCTTTCAAAAGTTTGGTGTCTGTAAGATTTTTTTTGTCAGTGAGTGTCTTATGCTCAACATAATATCAAAAATACAGAATTGTACAAAATATATTGTAATATATTTTAAAATGCCATTTATTCCTGTGATGCTAAACTGTATTTTCAGCCTTATTACTCTAGTCTTCAGTGTCACATGATCACGTGGTCACAGAAATCCTTCTTATATGCTGATTTGCTGCTAAAGAAACATGCGTTCTTATTACGATGAGACGGTTAAAAATGTGTGTGCTGTGTAATATTTTTGCTGAAACTGTAATGCATTTTTTTCCAGTATTCTTTGATAACCAGAAGGTAATTCAATTAAAAGAATGAAAAGAACATCATTTATTTGAAATATAAATATTTTGTAAAATTATAATTGTATTTACTGTCACTTTTGATTAATTTAATGCGCGCTTGCTGAATAAACCTGATTATTTTGTTTAAGGTTACAGACCTCAAACTTTTCAACATTAGTGTATATTGTGATTGTTTAGACAAATATTGCAATTTGAACTGCAATGTGATCAATGTGTTGGCCTATTACTTAGTACTGCTGCTTATATAAAGACTAAAATGCACACAGACACATTGACCAGCTTAAAAAAAAAAGTGTGCAAAACGATGTAAAGGATAATGTAGTGTAATATATTGAAATATTGTTAAAAATGTTATATCACAAAAAATAAAAAGAAAGTGTGCTACAAGACACATACAATTACTATAGTGTTGGAAACTGGTGCAACTCTCATATACCTGTATATATAGTGTAGCACGATTTTAATCCAATTAATTGTACAGCCTGTATTTTATTGTAGGCTTTTTGCTGAAGGCGTAGAACCAAATCTGGCATGTTAATAAGTCTTGCACATTCCTCTGATTGATTGTTCCTGTGCTACAGATTTCTTTCCAAAAACTTAGTTTTGAGTTCAAAAGCGCTGGCCGTAGCTCAATATCTGAACTATAACAAGCACTTTCATGTTATTTCTGGCTATAGTTCAGCTGGTTTTCTGAATTAGTACAGTATACACACTCAGATATCCATTTGTGCCTAGCAATTAAATGCATTTATGCAAATAAATGATATTCAGGGAAATAATAGAGATTTGTGACAACAGTTGATACAACAGTAGACCAGCTTATTCGTGTTAATATGCAAGATCCATTCTCAACAACATTAATGCCAAAGTTTTTCTGCACTCATGAATGAAATGTCTGAGAACTTCATTCTTCACTGGTCGTCAAAATATACACAGAAAGGATCATTATTCTAACTTAATGAAATGGGTAAAAGTTATTAAATTTTTTTTTAATTATTCCTGTGAATTGACAGTTGTGAAATATTCTGTATAAATGTAATAAACTGTGTTGTTCATCAGATATCCTATTTTAAAACAACATCCCCAAATTTTTCAAATCATCATTTGCATTTGTGAATTTTCAAAGTACTATACTTTGAAAATAAAACCCATTTTATTTGATAGTTGAGACTGTGAAGTCATTTTTGTTCAACCATTTGAAAGCAAGCACTTTAAACAGACCTTTACAAATTTTAATGAAATTGCCCTTACTATATTAATGCTAATAAACACAGAATATGGAGTGTTTTTAGCTTTGCTTTTCACATTAACACATTAGACTACAATTGGCTAATTAGATTTGATAATGTTTTGCCCTACTCTAATTTTCATTTGAATAATTCAGCCCTTGAAAATGCAGCAGCTAAAGAGTCCTGACACAGACACTATGAGCAAGAATTCAAAAGCAAAAAGCACACCATTAACATGAGTGTGATTTTATTAAAGCTGAAGATTGTAATTTTAATGTTAAGATACATTATGCTATCCTAGTGTAATAGGCAGAGGCTCTGTTTATTTAAAATACTTAAACCAGCCCAAAATTGGGTCAACCAATGGCATGTGGCTTGGGGGCAGGACTACACGAATGTTTGCCCAATACCAGAGCATTTGGGAAACCTGTTTGGAAACACCCATTCACAAAGTTGTCTTTTTTGGAGTGTCTATTTACACTAAGTGCAAATAGCCCACCTTGTTGGTAGATGCTATTTACACTAACCCCACCCAGCAACATGTGATTGGGCTAGTCAACACTACAAAATACAATCTAATCACAGCTCCAGTGGTGTAGATGGTAAAGTGTGTGCCACAGTCATTTTTGACGCGATCTACCTTGGGTTCGAATCTGCCTTTTGCCTAATTTTTTTTCTCCCTTTTCAAATCTCATATAACACTAGAAAAGGCATTTATTTTCAATAAATAAAATGTCGGAAACATTCGAAATTTGAAAATAGAGTATCGGGTTGGGTTACGGTAGGTGTAGGGAGGGCTTATATTGTCCCAATAAAGTGGCATCCATTTAATAATTTGAATTAAAATTATAATTTACAATCAATAAAGTATTATCGCATGCTCTTTTGTAATGTACTACAATACTGAGGTGCAGATAATTGCCACTATTTAGTGTAAATAGCTAAGAAAAGATGCTATTTTCACTTAGTGTATATAGCATCTATCGCTATTAAATAGCCGCTGCCTATATTTTTCTTTAAATCTGAAATGCCATGCTTTCCCATTAGCTTCAAATTACCAGAAATATTTGCTTTATTACTTTCATATATTTCTTATTAGTAAATGTTAGTGGTGATATTACTCTGAAATTCCTATGGACTTCAAATTATCTTCAAGAGAATTGAATGAACAATGCTCTGAGTAGTTTATGCTGATTAATTGTACTTTGTGTAACAAGAGCCAGATATTAGGAATCTAGAATGCTAAATATTTTTGTAATATGTGAAAATGGAGAGCCAGTTATTTCTAGCGAGAGGGTGAATGGAGTAATATTTCAGGCTGGTAATCTCACTTTACAGATCAGATAACAATTTGCCCCTTTAATGAATTAGTGTATATATTACTTTATTTCCTCCTGCGATTCATTTCAAACTAATGTAGATAAAATGTCCCACTGTTAAATATTAATTGAACCCTGTTTGAATCAAACACTGCTAGGCATCGGGGTCGCTGGCTTCAGCTTTAATAACAGCTCACATTCAATGCAGCGGCTCTTGTCTAAGCAAACAGTATAATCTTAAGAGCACCGAGGTCATGTCAGCTTTTCTCTGTTGTTTATTGACCTTTCCATTGACTAACAACACATTTACTCTTTACTTTCCCTGTACACTAATTCAACAGAGGCAGATGAGACCCACAAAGCAATTGCTGTCAATGTATCCATGGGGTTAAGACTTAATTTATTTTTTCCCCTCCACATTTTTTCTTCTCTCCTGAAAATCTCATTTCCCTAAGGGCAATTATAATAAGAGAATCGATGCTTGAGTGAATTTTAATTTGTCATATGGAGAGAGGGAAAGATATTTCAATCTACACTGTGACTGTTGTCATTAGCAGAGAGAAAGATGAGGCAGAGACAGAGCTTCAGCGCTGGACTCTCCAACAGTGACAGTAGTAAAAATGTATTGTTTCAAAAACTTGGGAGAATGTATAATATGATTTATCATTTAGTTTTTATTTAGCTACTTATCTCACTCCAGCACACTTAAAATGTTGGCAAAGGTTTTTTGCACCTACAACAGTCATATATTAAATGTGGTGATTAACTAACCTCTTCACATTTGTGGAACGAGTAGCTGTGTTTAATTATGGGTTGCAGATTTGCTATAAGGTCCAGTATCGTTGGCACTGCCCCATCCTTCAAAAACAGAGACTATACTCTAATTTCGAAAGATGAAGGGAAAATATTCTGTATGATTCAACATATACTATATATAAGCCAGGAATGTGCATTAAGAAAGTAAACTTTGATGTTGAATCATAGTAGTTGTGTGATATTGCATTTATACAACAGTTTAACGGCACAAGTGCAATTACAGAGTATAATACAAACCCTTTTGCAGAACTACTTCCTTCCATTGATTCAAATCTCAGTTGACAGTTTAGCAGATGACCCCATGCCTCCGTTACTAAATCGAAAACATCACATGACAACTAGTAACGAAGAAACATTGAGTTGCTTCATTGAAAGATTATTGTATAATGTAGAGTATTATGGAGATAGACTGAGTGAGTGTGATTACCTGCATTTGATACAGCGTTCATTCTTCAGCTCAATCTCATATTCACAATAAAGAATTAATTAGTTTGAATGTCCGCTGAGGAAAGTATATCTTTATCGTACTATCCTTTCATGTGTTAAGGGTGATTTCCGATGACAGCGCTGCTCAGTGCATTTATTGTTTGCGTCTTACGAGGTGTTGTTGGAAGTAAAAATAACTTCATGTTCCCACTCCATTTCAGTCTCTGTCAATACATAAAGTCTTTACTGCTGACTCAATCATAAAGACAGTCTCTTGTCACCATTAATAGTGAAACAAATGTAACTAAACTCAACATCAAAAACCACACACAGGATTCTCAATAAAAATCATATTATTGAATTATACTATATTTATAAATATTATTGTTATTGATTTAACACATTTGACAAACAAAAAGCCACGTTTTTAATTATATTATGGGGGGATATTTACACACATTGATTTAATTAGTGCATTGCATGGTTTAAAATGATTATAGTTAATCTAAACTCAAATTAGGTATTTATGTATTTATTTTTTTATGAGATATTAAATCACGGTCTACATTACTGCTATTCTGCAGCACATTTATAGGGACTCCAGTTTCCAGATCTTTTCTTCAGTCTGTGAAATTAACTGAATTAATTGGCTGTGGTTTCAACACATTCAGCATATTGTATCGTTTCTCTCTCTCTCTCTCTCTCAATGACCCAACCAAAGTAGCTTTAAAATAAATCAGTACATCCAGCTGTCATCTTGGCAGCATCAATGAGCAGCTATTTTCTTTCAAGGTAAAACTGCACATCGCTGACGCAACAGCCTTGAATCTGTGTGTTTCGTCTTCATTTCCTCTAGGGAGTTTTTGAAAGAAGAAGAAGAAGAAAAAGCCTGAAACCAAACCAATCAGCTTCGAGATGAATCAAAAATTACAAAATTTAATTTGAGCCAAAAAAGTACTTGAAAATCCCAATAAAAAGACATACTGCAGGTACAGAGAGTGTGTATGTACAGTCTTTTATGGAGAAATGAACTGCTCATCATGTTACCGAATCAATTTCCCTACGGAGAAAATAAAAGGATTTTTTTTTTGTTCCTGAACACTATAATGTCAAACTATGTAAGCAAGCAAGACCAGCTCCTGTCCAAAGAAAAAATAAAAAAGGGTATCCCATCTTTTTTCTTAAAGATATTGTCAAATAAAAATGAAATGTGTAATTTCTGCACCACTAGTATCACCAAAGGAATTGTAAAAATAATGACAGGTTTCCAAAACACTCGGTCTGCTATTGAAAAAAAACAACAAAAAAACAAAACGCAATCACTTGTTTAAGCTTATATGACTGTATTCCTTTTAGCACCACAGAGCCACAGTGCTTACAATTAAATAGCCCCCATCATCATTCATTTACACAGAAAATGTAATTTTAATGTGCACATTCCTGTCATTGTGGTACCTGCTCGGCAACGATAGAAAAAACAAGACACGAGACAGTTACACTAACATCGCAGCACCTTTTCAGAGTCAGAGCAGATAAAGCAGACAGCGCTCTTAATTACCTCTCTGTTTGTTTGGTGTACATGGGTCTGACATTCCCACAGATACAGCTAAACTAAGCACTAGCATTAACTATAGATACCCAGCATGACCTTTGTGAAGCTGTCTGCCCTCTAAACACTAATAAAAAAATGAGAGTAGTTCGCAAACACAAATTCATGGCAGAATGAGTCTGGGGAGTGATGACACGCGAGTGGTGCATTAGAAATCATATAAGAGCAGCGTGTTTCACTGTACACCATCTGCTATACAAGAGTCCCGGTAGGGCTGTTTCGAGCATCTTTAGAAAGTGGGGTATGGCTTTCAGTCTTCTGGAAATCTGCATCAAGTCAACGGCTGCCAGCACTTCCCAAATTATCAGCTGCCCCCAAAATGGTGCACCAGTTTTATATAAGCTTGTAATGAAGTTTAAAGAAAACATTACATGTAAAAGAAATTATGTCAGAAAATCAGTCGTGTTCCTCATGTCTCCTAGTGTCGCTGTAAGTGTTACTATGATTTGGAAGAAACTCAATGATGATCAAAACAGGCCCTGAGGATGTGGAACTCAAAGTAGTTTCCTTTTAAATACATTTTTTTTCTTTTTTATTCCTGTGTTGGCATATTTCCTATTGAAACTGAGCACATATTCTTTATTTTTTATTTTTTTAGCTGAAAATTTTTTTAGCAAAAAAAGTTCAATAGGTTTTGTTTGTTCGGATTTACCCAAGAGAGACTCTACATTTTAAATGTACACTACCATACAAATGTTTTGGGTCAGTAAGATATTTTAATGTTTTAGAAAGATGTCTCTTATGCTCACCTGCATTCATTCATTCATTCTTTCAAAAAATAATCTGTAATATTGTGTAATATTATTACAATTTAAAGTAGCATTTTTTTATAATTTTATATATTTTAAAATGCAATTTATTAATTTAATGAAACTTTAAAATCATTTAAAAGTGTTAAAAGATTTACTTTAAAATAATTTAAATAATTTAACTTTAACTTTAAATCATTCTAATATGCTAATTTGGTTTTTAAGTAATATTTTTATTATTATCAGTGTTGAAAACAGTTGTGCTGCTTATTTTAAAGTTAAAAAGAACAACAGTATACATGTCTTTACTGTCACTTTTTATCAATCTAATCCATCCTTGCTGAATAAAATCATTAATATCTTTAAAAAATAAAAAATCTTACTGACCTCAACTTTTTGAGTAAAAACCGTGAACTAAAAGCCACTGCAATATACTGTATATTTCTGTCTATAGGTTCTGGCACTAATACATACCATAGTAATATATTATTTTGTACATCATTGTGCCAAGGTGACACTATTTTTTAGATGAAATGTCCTCTTTGTTTTGATTGATCTGATTTGTGTTTCCTCTTCATCTCTCTGTTCTTCGTGAGGCTGCATTTCATTATCGGTCAGAATTAATGCTAGACAAATAATCTTTTGAATGCAAACGCATTTGACACAAATGCAAACGCCTATTTGTTTCCTAAGTGCACCAAATCAAAGGCTTCTCAAAGGATACAGTAGATTACCTTCAAGAAGGGCCTCCTTTCCTAACTATTGATTTGTGACTAAAAGAGCTCATTATGCCCAAGTGCTAGGTACTAATCTTTTGAGTTTTTTTTTCTACTGCCCTTTCAAGATGAATGTCAGATGCAAAGACAATTTAACAGCTCAACTTCAACGAGGAGAGAAATAGGTTTTAAAGGATTAGTTCAGCCAAAAATGAAGATTCTGTCATCATTTATTCTACCTCATGTCTTTGTAATCAATATGACTGACTGACTTCTCAGAAGCTGATTTTGTTATGAATATCCATGTGGGCCTTTATCATGAAAATAAGGTGAATGAGTATGAACGTGACAAGCACCAAAAGTCCATAAAAGTATAATTTAACCAATTCTCTAAACCCTAAGCTAGCTTCTGTGTAGTGAACAGACTGAAATATGCCATCCACTAAAACTCACAACTGAAATACAGTGCGGTCCGACACATCTCGTGTGATTTCATCATTGGTTTGTGGGTGTCTTGTCACCAAATATCACTGACGTCAAACGTCACCTCACCTCACGGCATGACTAACAGCACCATATTTGATTTGGCAGCGAGATTGAAGGGTTTGTAATACTGTGCATGGACCTGTTTTTTTTAAATACTTTTCTGGTGTTTTTTCCCTCTCACATTGAAGTCTTTCATTCCCAGTTTGCATTTCATATGGTAACAAATGGCTAGGATATTCTGAAATGTATAAATAAAAAAAATTAATTTTCATTTTTGGGTGAACTATCCCCTTTAAAGGTCTAAACTTTTTTTTTTAACTAGGCTTTGACCACTTACATTGACTTCAAGTAAAATGATGAAGACTGAAGTGGATGAAGTGTTGTTACCACTGTGCTGACATCTATTCCCCTTCTTGTACATTTGCTTCATTCTGTCCTGCATTTGTGCCCGACTTGCACATTTTCCCAAAAGCTTCTCTACAGTCTATCACACATTTCTCATTTCCAAGAAACTATTTCCATAGCGTGCCTGGCACATGCACAAACTTAAAATGAAGTGTGGTTAAATGTCATCTCGCAAACTTCAGGTTAAATTCAAAGAAGTTAATTTGCAACCACTATAGAATTCAGACCATTCAGTTCAGTATGTGCTCTAGTTTCTCAAAGACACATACCTGTAGCTGGAATTTTAAAAAAAGGTAAAAGAAAATCAGGTATTTCAAAGATAAATATTAGCATGGCTATCAAGATGTTCTGTATAACAATGAAGAGCACCAGGGTTCTCTGGCTTCGACATTTTTTTCTTTATGTGTAATTTTGAATGTTTTCAGCTCTGTGACGTGACCACTGTGACATCAGGAAATGTAGGGTATAACCAGGCTAAAGCACACATTAAGGAAAATGTGAGTTTCACTCACCCATAGTGTATGATTGTATGATATTTGTGTATGATATTGTGCAGAAAAATAAATGAGTAAAGTAGTTTTCTAAAGTAGTTTAAAAGTCATATTTATGAGACAGCAAAGAGGGTGTTTTGCTCAGAGAGAATACTTGTTCAATGCAATCAACATCAACATAGATTTATTTTGAGAAAGTAATTGAATTTACATTTATTCAATAAAAATATGGTCATCAAAATGTGTTTGAGTTTATTTGACACAAAAAGTAGCAATTAACTGTTACAACCTTCTTGTCAAGAATCACACAATACAGTTACAGTAACTTATTTTCATTGTGGTCCTTGCTTTAAAAAAAAGAGAGAAGAAATCCTAGTCAAAAATCAATTCACTCCCATAAAATAAACAGATCAACAATTCCTTATACACTTTAAGACATCCTATCAAAGAACAGTCTCTTCACCCTTATTCTAAAACCCTCACAATTTGTTAATACCTTAATATCTAAAGGCAGCATATTCCATTCGTTTGCGCCTGAATATTTAAATGACCTTTGACCATACAGTGTCCTGTATCTACATAAATTAATATCCATAATGCTCTGTCTGGTAAAATGACCGTCTTACATTAACCTGAGAAAAATAAGAATTAAAATATACTGGAGCCCTATCATTTATGATTTTATGTACCATTTTTAATTCCCGTAATACTAATCTTCTTTCAGTTGGTAACCAACCAAGCTGTTGAAAGTGTGTATTATCGACATGACTAAAACAACGTAATCCTAAATCTAATCTTGTCAATTTATTCTGTGATTTTTGTAACTTTATCATCCAAGTTCTGGATAAATCGGTTATCCACGAACAACATGCATAATCAAAATGGCACTGAACTAAGCCTGTAGCAAGTACCATTATACTATCTCTATCCAAAAAAAACAGCATATCTAGCTATAAACTTAATTCTAGCATTCACTTTTCCAAATACATTCCTGGCCATACTAACCCAACTTAAATTATTATCCAGAACACATCCTAGTAAATTGACCGATTTTTTAATTGTTAGTTCATACCCATCAAATTTGACTACCAAATCATCCTCCTTACTCAATTTATATTTAGACCCAAAAATACTATATTCTGTTTTTCCTAAATGTAATAAAAGTGTATTTTCCGAAAGCCAATCCTTCACCTTAACTAACACTTCACCAAACTTTTTTTGGATTTTTTTAGTCTCCTTCTCAGAACGCAGTAAAGCAGCATCATCGGCATATAAGAACATATTGCATTCACAAGCAGCCTGGATATCATTGATATATAATAAAAACAAAAGAGGGCCTAATACACTACCCTGTGGGACTCCGTTGTAAACAGTTTTACTCTCAGAAAGCATCCCTCCAACTTCTACCCTTTGCTCTCTCCCTGACAAATATGAGGCCAGCCATGATTTAACTATATCCGAAAAACCCATAGCTCCTACTTTGTCCAATAATATTAAATGGTTCACCATATCAAAAGCTTTTTGTAGATCCAGCAGGACCATTCCACACAAATTTCCTCAATTTTATAATACAATCTGTCAAAAACAATAAGCAAGTGTCTGTTGAATAAGACCTTCTAACACCAGACTGGAAATCGTAAATTAATATATTCTTGCTGACATAATTATAAATCTGTTTAAGCACAATTTTTGTCTATTATTTTTTAAACAATACTCAAAATAGAAACTGGTCTATAATTACCAGGATCCAGTCTACTTCCCCTCTTATGCAGTGGAATTACTTTAGCTATCTTCATATCTGCTGGTTCTATTCCTTTCTCAAAAGAAAGATTCAGAATATGTGCCAAAATAGGTGCAATAATAGTAGCTGCGTCCCGTAAAAACTTTGCTGGGATACCATCCAATCCAGTTGCCATAGACACTTGTAACTGCTCTAACATTCCTGCAATCTCTTCTACCGAAACCTTACAGAAAGAAAAGAGTTTGGCAATACACCCTTTCTTTCATAAAACCTTCTGACAAATTAAATTCCATAGCTTCCCTTACTCATGGGAAGCTGTTCCACTAACTTGGTAGCTACAGATGTAAAAAAGTAATTCAATTTATTTGCAACTATTCTTTTATCGTATTCTATCCCTCCATTAACATCTAACCCTATATTAATTGAGGTAGGTTCAGATGTTCCCATTGGCACAATCTTCTTTAAAACCTTCCATAATGATTTAGTATCCTCAGTCTTACATTTTAATTGATCTTTAATAAAATTTCTCTTTGCTACTTTTATCTCATTGAATGTAGAAATATAAAAAAAGAAAATAATGTTTCTAAAAGCTGTTGCATTGTTTGAAAGAGATCTTAAATTAATATGGCTTTACAGATACAATACATTATTTCGATGATTAATATCGTATTTTGAAATATGATGGTTTTATTATAAACACAGCAATTATCTCTAAGGTTTACTTAATAAATAATATTGACCATTTGAATCTATGTCATGTAAACAAATGGAAAAGTCAGCCAGATATGAATTATCACATAAATGATTTTGCCTTTACCTCAAATAAAATACTTTTACATATTCTTCAGTTATTAAAACAACTGTTGATTGAATTACTTTGAACAAAACTGAAAATCATTACCAAGACCTTTCTCAAAACATATCTGGTAACGATTCTCATTTGCTGCATAAATCTCTAACATTTAAAGGGGTCATCAGATGTGACATGCACTTTTACAAGTTGTTTGAACTGAAATGTGTGTTGGCAGTGTGTATACACAACCACCCTATAATGATAAAAATCCAAACAGTGTTAGTGTTATTTTTTTAATCTTACAACAATCGTGTTAACGCTTTCCTCTAAATCTAAACTTTTGACGATTTTCAGATGCCTGTCTGTGTTTGACGTCACACAGACAGGCCCCTCCCACGATAGTTTGATTGACAGTAGTGTTTCAGCACAGACTGGACTGGCGTCTTACCTTAGACCCGCCCTGAGTGAGCTGTCATCAGTCCGCCATTGTTTCACCGCCGGAGCAGATGTAGACAAGAATGACCCCTAAGCGACTGAGGTGTTCTGTTGTTGGATGTAATAATGAGCATAGCAGTAGTCATTTACTCCCGACATCTGAGCCGCTGAAGATGCAGTGGATTAACCCACCTTCCCGCTCTCTCTGATAGGGCCGAATCGCCCCCCGATCTACATAAATGCGTTTATGTTCACACAAATCATTTGTGATCCAGCTTCACCTACAGAAGAAGTGAGTATACGTTTTTTTAATGAATCTTTGCAAATTGCCTTTCCTAATAATGTGCTAATTAGCAAGTTTCACGATTAATGCAGCTAAAGTAAACAGTCCCTCAGAGAGCGTCTCAGAAGAGAGGGGCGGGGTCAGCAGAGCTCATTAACATTTAAAGGAAAATGGTATAAAGTGGCTTGCTCCGAAAAGAGCTGTTTTTGACCGGGTAAAAAGGGTTTTTTGTATACTACCATTGAGAAAACAGGGTAAAAAATGGTGAAACGCGCATGTTCAGAAATGTCTGTGATGAGTTTTGTGCTATCTAGTACACTAGAAGAAAATAAAATCATATGTGCTTTTTTTACCCCAGTGTGACTTTAGCCCCGTATATATATCCTACCATTTTATAATACGCTACCATTATACTTGTTAAAAAGTTCTTTATACTGTATCAACACACTTTTTTTTTCATTTCCAACGTACAATTACAGTAGTCACTAATTACCGAAAGATCTCTCAGCGCGATCCTTCAGTTTTAAGTGGAAGGACTACGAGGCACATGCACTTTGAAGAGTTTCCAAGAGAAACCATTCAAATTCCAGTCCATCTGTTTGCTCCACTAGCTAAAACAAATTATGGCTTAGTGCACGTGTGTAAGTATCCTCTGACCTCTTCGAGGATGCGACGCTATGATGCTAATGGCAGATGGAGGACGAACACATGCCGTTAAAAGCCGCGGATGTTCAGTTCGGGCTTTTCGGTGTGTTTGCTTTGAAACTCGGCAACCTGCGATTGAAGGAAACAAGAGTCCAACAAGTTTTTCCACTTAGTCGATTTGCTCACTTAGACACATAGTCGGTTCCCATCTGGCAGAGACCACACAGCCGGGAAACGTCGTCTGAAGCGAATTAGACATATTACAGACAAGCTCAGCTCGCATGACTGAAACATCGCTGGGAGATTCGCAGGCGCAAGACCTGATGTGTATCCCCCGGTTATGTTAAGCTAGTGACCACCTCACCTGTCACTGAGGACTCTCAGAGAAGGTTGTTAAAACCCATCTCAGGATGTAGTGAGTGAGAGTCGGAGAGCGTGTTGAAGGACGGGGGTTGACCTCTCTGTCTTTTTCTTCTTTCCGACTGGAGCCTCCATCCAGCTTGTGAAGTAACTCTAATGAGCAGAGCCCATCACTGCAGATGCCAGCTGCCTCTTTCAAACACCGCCGCTCTCACAATTTCTTTCTCTCTTCCTCGCTGTCAGTCTTTCTTGACGGCACCGCACGCCTCCAGCTTCGGCCCTGATCTCTATTATGGTCCTCCCATCTGCCACAGGGTGTCATTGGGCCCAAACTCAACCACAGGGCCCTTGTCAGGACCAGGCAATGAGGCACGTGAAAAAAAGGAGGATGCGGCACAGAGAATGGATGGAGGGCTGTGGAGTGACTGCCTCCCTCATCACTGGTTTATCTTGTTCGCCTTCTTTCTCTGGCCCCATGTCAGTACCGGTGACAAGAGCCAGCCTCATAAAAACTTAATGAAGCGTCTTGGTAAAGGAGCGAGAGCCAGGACTCACAGATTGAAGGCCTGTGTGAAGTTTAGGGAGGGACAGGTTATGACTGACATCCACAGCTATCATTTTAAAACTCCAGCAGGGTACAGAAAAACTCTTCTTTGGAGAAGTCTTAGACTAAGTTGTCTTTTTTAATGGTAAACAAGAAATCAAACCAGTAACTGTAAATGCATGATGGGAAGTGGTGATGCTTAACCTGTGCATGACCGCTGAAGAAAAGACCATTTTGGGACAGGAAATTCTGTCTTAAACCAGGAATAAATATCAAAATCTGGAGGGTGAGATAATGTCAAGGTTTGGCTAGTTAACCCTTTGCTGTTAGATGCTGTACCTACAATGCAACCCTTTTTCAATGTTTCTCATCTTTCAAATCATTGGGGACTGACCAAACATCATCTCCAGTACAATCATCGGCACATAACTTGACAAAGTATGGCATAATAATCAGCACCACCGTTTTGCATACTTAACCCTCTACGCCTGTGGTGTGCCTATGTCAACCATACTCTTTGTGTTAATTTCCTTGCCACTGTCTCTTTAAGAGAACATTCTTGTTTTTTTTGGTTGGAAAGAGAAGACCTCATGTTCATAGTCTTCCTCTCATAAGATTGCGTAATGCTGAATTTTCATGAACTGCAATGTTTTTGGTTTTATGTCAATGTTTCATGATACATGATATACAGTATTATATTTATTTTAACTGTATAAATTTGCAGTTTAAATAACATTCATGAAAAATTTAATGAAATTAAAAATATATAAATCATTATTCAGCAAAAAAGAATGGAATAAATGAAAGCACAAGTTGTTGAAAAGTATGTATAAGGTTTCAATTATAAGTACTGTGTTAAAGCTTATAATAGCAGCAATTGAATCAACACAAACAGCATTTCTGAGGAAAAATATTAGCTATAAGTAAACTTACACTTATTCTAAGTTAGATCCACTATTGTATGCTGTTGCCATATGGCAATATATCATAAAGTACCTTAAAATAATATTTTTTTCAAATTTTTTTTTTTACAGCACTTCAATTTAAGCCATTCTTAGAAAAGCAAAATAGTCAAATATTTTTTTTTCTATAGGTCATTCATAATGCGTGCTTTAGAGGGTTTTAATACACCCACAACTAGAACACATTGTTCATCATAAGGGGGGACTAGATAATGTAAGTGCATTCTAAGAAAAAAAAAAGTTACAAAAGCTGTCACTGGGGCAGTATCCTTTTAAAAGGTACCACATGTACATTTTAGGTACTAATATGAACCTTTAAAGTACTAATATACACATTTTAGAGGTGAATAAGGTAAAAATACGTTTTGAAAGGTTACCAGTGACCAGTTTTCCCTTTTTGTACAGGCTGACCAAAAATAAAGCAAATCACCTATACTTTCAGGAAAGCTACAAAAGAATTTGCAAAAGCTAAAAGAAACATCTTTGTAGATTATGTACCCCTACATGGTACATATTAGCATCTTAAAGGTACATATTAGTCCCTTTTAAAAGGGACCTGCACCAGTGACAGTTTTGTACCTTTATAAACTGTATAAAGTGTATAAACTGTAGGGATGTACTAATATTAAAATTATTTTCAATACCGATATGTAAATAATTATTTTTATGCAACTGCTCTGATGTGATATGTAATTCATTAATGAATGATCTTAAAACGGTACTATTTTGTCAAAATAAATTGAAAACTAAAACACTGCACACTATGATCAATCGTTTAAAGTAAATGTAGGCATCACAACATTGTAATGCACAGCATGAAAATGTGATATTCATGATAAAAATTGGCTAAAGATTACATTTTTTATAGTGTTTAAAGATGAGAGTTAGATGATTGCAAAGGTAATCCAAATTTAAAAACAAGGGAAATGAGCATCCATAATTAAATATCCAATGCAGCCAATGCATAGATAGATATGGTTAGACAGATAGATAGATCTGATGGATGGATGGATGGATGGACGGACAGACAAACCCTACCTGCACCAGAATGCATTGATGAATATCAAGCATAAATAAACAAACACATTATTTCCTCTTCTTTATAAGTTACTATTCCTCTGGTTATAAAGCTACTCTCTACTAACAAAACAAAACAAAAAAACCTTCACTGGCCCCTCATGGCTGTTGGAATGACATCTGTATCCTTCTTTAGCGACTTGCTACATTTGGTTTTGGGTCCAAAAATAGCCGCCTAAGGCACCCCCCCAAACCTCCTCCTCTGCCTCTCCATGTCCTCTCCAGCAATTTAGAACAACTTCAAATATCTTTCTAGTTGTATAAACACAATCACCTTTCTTTTTAGTCAAAACCAGAAAGACAGAGACAAAGACATAAACAATTTCACCAAAAGATTGGCTTAGAGAGGTTCCGCTGGTTTGAGATGGCAAATATTTGATATCTGTCAGACATTAGCAAGCAGGATTCAACCATCATTTTAGTTTTTCAGAAAGAAAGAGGTGTACTTTCATGACACATAGATTATTGTGCTGTATATCATGACCTGATTCTCTCACAGTCTTCACACCAGGCTTCAGACATGCTACTTTAAATAACTCACTCAACACTTCAGTCACAATTTGAAAACTCACAGCGGTGATGGTCCCTGTACAAGCCTGTGCAACCATAAATGTCTTATTCAGTCACTAATGGGTCCAGAATAAAGGGCCACAGTCATCAATCATTTGGTATTTCTAAAGACAAAAAGTGAAAATGGTAGCATTGAGTTATTTCGTTGACATTCTAAATGTTATAATCAAATAAATATACATAATATCATATTTTAAAGCCATTAAAGAGCCATTTTTGTTTGAACTGGACAATGCATTAAGAAATATCTTCAATCTACGGTATTAATCACTGAAAAATGTGTGTTGTGTACACACAAACACACAGAGTCTTGTATTAAGTTTTAGTTATTAGTTTTATTTATTTAGTTTGAGATATTTTAGTACTTCAACATATACACGTGGCAAGTTTTCATATTGAAGCAAACATCAAAATATTAAAATATTAAAAGTAAAATTGACATTATATTGCTATCAACTGCATATGTCCTGTAATATTATATATTTGTATACAATGCATTTCCCCTGCTGTCCAAGGTGCTATTATTACCAACAAGGTAGAAAGTACAAATTGAAAAAAAAATACAACAATAATAATATAATGAATCTCATATTTCTCCATATATATAACACAATGTAGCAGTAGCAGCAGCAGCAGCAATACCTGTATGTGTTCAGCACAATTTCCATAAAAATCCATCAGTTGGGCCATCATGTGGACGTAAAGCTGAAGGGCAGTCCTGGACTGAGATTAGAGGTTTTCACACAGGTTGATTTGTGAGCACTGGGACATGTCAGTAGGTCTAATGTCAGTGGTCTCAGAGGTTACGCTCCTCTCTGGATGGTGGATTACAATCTAATACAGCCTGTCACAGAGAGCACAAGACACACTGATTAATGCTCAGATTGTGTGAGTGAACATGCAAAAACCAATTCTCCTAATAAAGCTCATTTAATAAATGGCAAACGACATTAATTTTACCATTTTGGACTATGTGAAATCAAGCGTTGCAGATATAAATAAGTATTTCAGAAAACAAGATAATATTGGGATGATGCAGGAGGCATTTACATGAGGTTACCAAATCTTTGCCACCAAAAAATAAGTTTGTGTGATAATAGTTTACAAATACTTAAAGGAATAGTTCATCCATGAATGTTAATTACATCACTTGCTCACCAATGGATCCTCTGCAGTGAATGGGGTGCCGTCAGAATGAGAGTTCAAGCAGCTGATAAAAACGTCACAATAATCCACACCACTCCAGTCCATCAATTACAGTCTTGTGAAGTAAAAAGCTGTGTGCTTGTAATAAATCCATCATAAATCCATCAGATGCTTTTAACTTTAAAGAGTCACTTCTGGCCAAAATCCCTAATCCATACAGAGTCCATAATTTATTATAACACTTCTTCTACTGAAAAAGTCCATCTCTGTTGTCCTCTTGTATCAAAAAAGCATCGGAAGCAGCAATTTGAAGTTAAAAACATATTCTTGATGGCTTTGTATCTTAGAAACACAGCTTTCTTTCTTTTTTCTTTTTTACAATACAAGACATTAATTGATGGACTGGAGCTGTGTGGATGACTAATGGATTATTGTGATATTTTTATCAGCTGTTTGGACTCTCATTCTGACGGCACCCATTCACTGAAAAGTATCCATTGGGGAGCAAGTGATTTAATGCAACATTTCTTCAAACCTGTCCTGATGAAGAAAAAAAAAGCACACCTACATCGGCCTGAGGGGTGAATACATTTTCAGCATTTTTATTTTTATTTTTGGGTGAATTTGATTACAACAATAAATAGAACAATATAAGTATTGCTATTACATAATGATAAACAGTATTGATCATAACAAATAATGCTATGTGTGCACTGAATTGCAATTAGGTCAAGGAAATGTCTGAGCTACATAATACATAAATGCACATTTAGGAAATTAAGAAATGTCAAATATGGTTACATTATTGATACAGCTGAGCCAATGCACAGCCTCACTATTCAGAAACTAACACAACTCAAGGTCAAGATTATGTGGTTATTATACAGTGTGTATAGATTGAATGCAATGTAAGTTGCTTTGGATAAAAAGTATCTTTCAAATGCATTAATCTAATTCTCTAAGTGTGGTTCAGAGAGTGTTTTGAGTCTCGTGAAATAATAGCTTCTTTAGAAAGTACAGAATGTCTGATTAATTTACACATCTTGCACTATTTTTATGCTGTCTATACAGCCATTGACAGGCTGACACTGGTATGCAATTATTTATTCTTGGTATATATTGTGACACCATTAAATTCGATTTTTCTGTTCATAACACAGTGTACCTAAAGGAGAAATAGAGTAATGTATAGGCTCTATGTGAATGGTTAATGACCAGAAAAGGCTGCCACAGCGTATATCAAAAACCTGGCAGACCAAGACAGCTGCATACTCATTTGAATGAGCTTTTGCTACACCAATGCATTATTGAGATACCATCAAATATCGATCAACATCAACCCCTAAATAACACTTAAAGGCATAGATCACAAAAAAAGGGAACATTCTGTCATTATTTATTCACCCTAAAGCTGTTCCAGGCATACTGTAAGAGTGACTTTCTTCTGTTGAACACAAAATAAGTATTTTGGAGAATGTTGGTAACCAAATGGTTGATGGTTGAAGTAAAAAAAATGACTATGGAAGTCAATGGCTACCGTCAACTGTTTGGTTACAAACATTCTCCATATGATCTTCTTTTGTGTTTGACAGAAGAAAGACACTCATACCGGTTTGGAACTTCTTGAGAGTGAGTAAATATGACAGAACATTCATTTTTTGGGTGATCTATCTCTTTAAAAACAAAATGAACAGTGGTTAGTCTACATTGCACGACGATTAAATGTTCTATTCCCATTCAAGTTGAACTGTTGGCTGCATAAATAATTAAAAAAACGCGACAAAGTGGGCCCGACATTATTCAAGTTATATGTCTCAGAAAAGCAGCTGTTGAATTTCTATCAGCTAACAGGTTTCATGACAGCAAATCCAACAGGTGTCCCACATCAGTGCCACAGTGGCATCATAGTGTCTTTCATAAAACACAAGATCAGACGCTGCGTACTTGTCAGCGCTTGTTCTTGTGTTCAACATTTTTGGTTACATTTGTGAAGGGAATATTTGAAATAAATTCCTCTGTGGCACTATGGTGCGATGTTCAATGTGCTTTCATTTGTCAGCAGAACCGACGCAGGGCCGTTCAGCATTGATTAACATTAGGGAGCTGTTGCTCTGCTTGAAGCTTCTCCACCAGGGACACCAAAAACCAACACAACAAGCCTTCATTTAAAAAAGAAAGGGAAATAATAACAGCACATATTCAAAGTGAGGAGTCTTTTCATTTCATTGTCATTGTATTCCCGTGCGTTGCGGAGGTGGCCTGATCACATGCCTCAGGGGCTAAAGGGGATTTCTAGCTGATTTGGTGAAGTGGCAACCTGTATCCCATATCTCCCCATGGCAACCAGCCCGGACGGTGAGGAGCGTGCTGAGATATTATAGGCTGGAAGATTAAAATGGCCCCTAGCTGTTGAGAGGGGTCGACAGCTGGGGTCCCCTCTCCCAGTCGCACATGGAAGCAAAAGTAGCCAGTAGCCAGCAAGTGGCGGTATCAGTGATGTGTGGTGTGTGTGTGTGTGTGTGTGAAAGGCTGTGTTTACTTTACACTCACCTCTCCCACATTTCTACAGAGAATAAGAGAAAGATAGAAAATGTGTAGGAGAGAGAAATAGAGCCAAGATAATTCATTGCAGGCCAAAGCAATTTTTATTTTTATTTTCTTATAAACACACGAATGAAACAACATGTATAAGGCTGCTTAATGTGACATATTTAGTGAAAATATTAAAATGCTATTTAAATGAAAGACTTTTGACTGATTGACATGTTTCTTGATTGACAAAAAAAAACAAATCCCACTGATAAAAGATGGGTAAATAAAAAGACATTATTGTAAATAGTCAATTTTAAATTTGTTTTCTATGACTTTTTTTATACACATATTAATACAATAACATGCACCTTTCAATTGTGCACAATAAAACCGAGAACATTATAGTGTCTACTTTGATGTCACACACCACTACCACATAATTATTATTTGTTTTATATTTGTTTAAACATGTATATTATTAAAATTATACCTAATTAAAAAGAATAATAAGATATAGAAAAATAAAATTGTGGGGACCAGCCTGCGGTCCCCACGATGGGAAACAATATATAAAAAATATATTAAATGATGTTTATCTGAAAGTGTTTACAGGTTTATGATTAGGGATAGACCATAGGGTTTGAATCAGTTAAAAAAAAAAAACAATAGAAGTCTATGGAAAGTCCCCACAATTCACAGAAACAAACGTGAGTGTGTGGGTTGTGTGTGTGTGTGGTGTGTGTGTGGGTGCAGTTTGTGCTGGTTTATGGGAACCAATTTGTATAAAAAAATGGTATGGACATAGGTAGTCAACGAGGGGAAGGTATTTTATGAGGACATCTCCCAGTGTCACGACAGATAATTAAAAGGCTTCTAAATAATTTAGGAAGAGTTTTTTTAAAATCTAAAAATGCAGAAAGTTTCCGGTGAGGGGTAGGTTTCGGGGTAGGGTTGGTGTAGGGCAATAGAAAATAAAGTTTGAGCAGTATAAAAACCATTACGCCTATGGCGAGTCCCCATATAGACCATAAAAAACAAAACGTCGTGGGGTGATTGTGGGTGTGTTTTTTTGAGCCTTAAATAAGTCCACATTCAAACAGACTGATTAAAAACAAATTCTGAGTGCGAACAGAAAATTTCAAGCCTTCATGTTGCTAAATATATGCCTGGTATGTGGCTAGAATGAACATTAGCAGGAACCTTTTTATTTGGTGTATGTAATTTAGCCATAGAAGATAGAAATAGAAAAAATACAATCAAAAAAAAAAATAGTATATAACACTCAGTCGCATACGCATGACCTCAATCCATAGCCAACGATACGATACATTAAAGATACATCGAAAGCTACTAACAATGCGATACCGATTCACCCTATTCGATGGCAGTGCGACTCCATTTTTGCGAGTCGATTCAACACAATGCAATTCGATACAATATGCAATGGAGAAAATATGATCACTTAATGCCTCGAGGTCTGTTTCATAAAACAAGTTAACCAAATAAGACAGGCTTATTTCAGTTAGTCTGACTCATTGTCAAATGATTTGGTTCCATAAAGCGAATGTAACATTGGCCTAGATCAAGCTTAGTCACTGTGGCAACTTATGCTGGGAAACTAACCTGGTCTAAAGCAGTTTAACTGTCAGGCTAAGCTAAGCTCCTCTAGCCTACTGACCAATATGAACATATTACCACTCTCTCACATACTATTATTTGACTTTTTTTTTACAGTTTCTAGCCATGTAGCCTTTCTCTCTGGTTTTATTACAGCTGTACCTTTATAGTTTGCAGAACATTAGAAACATACAAGTCGTAAGTGCTCTTATAAGCAATAAGATAACTAAATTAAAGTTAAACTCACTGAATTAAAAAATGGACAATACCTAATAAAAGAAAATGACTACATTTTAACTGCTATAAGAAATATACATTAACTCATTTGAGCGAGTCAGTATACGACTGCTGTAGCCTACTAGCGTACATTTGATTTACCTATTACAATAGTCCACTTACAGTTACTGCCATCATAAAAATACACTTTATATGTAGGTTTAACATTCTACAAATGACACATTTAATGTCCAAAAACAAATGTTTTAGCAAAATGTATATTTGACTAATTATTGCACTCCTATTCGATTGTGCTCAGTCTATTTAGTGCGCTCGTTCACTCGCGTCAGCCTCGCCCACCCCTGACCAAAATGGATATGTTTGCATGACTTTCTAACATTTACAGATGAAAATATACCTGTGACATGTCAGTTATGCACTGAGGAAAACACAATGCCTCAAATGCATTAAACAGCACAGATATATTCGCTGTTTGTCATGGTGGATCGATTTGATCCATGATCGACATTACAGGGCACAGATTAGTGAGATTGTGTGAATTTAATTTGTCGTTAATGGAGCCGCTTTAGCCCCGATTGATTTGTTAGGTTATTTCAAGTCAGGTTTTGGACTTTAATCCCAGTTTTTCCTGGGGTCTCCGTGGTGTTGTGCTGCGTCATATTCACGCAGCAGCAGCGGTGATGAGAGAGCGCGCTTAAGAAACAGTTTAGAGAGGATAAATCAATCTACATATAAAATATCGGTCACAGATTATTTGTCACTTTCTTAATAATAAAAGTGTATAGTGCATCCACTAGTAATTATATATAAATAAATAATTTTTTACCGATGCAAATATGTTAGAAACGATGCATCGCGATATAAATGACAACTTGTAGTCGATGCACACTTTTTAAACTGATGCATCGCATCGTTAATTTTTTATGCCGATGCACCGAGCGAATTGGGGAATCTTCCCATCCCTGCTATTATATAGATATATAGATATAGTAATATATATATTATATATATAAGATCTATATATGGCAGACAGCAAGGCAATTAGCAGTTACAATTTTATTGATTTCATTGTAGTGTAGAGTAAAAACGTAAGGCTTTGCAAAAGTGATGCTCTATCATGTCAAAAGTAGAGAAAATGTTGACCAATGAGAATTTCAGAAAGGCAGGTCTGATTGTGCTTTTGGGAATTCCATCCAATGTATTCCCACTTCATTTCAAACTGACCCAGTTCTTTCCACAGCCTCTAAATGCATCTTGCGCATTCTTATCTGTCAAACGCGCCGTCAGAGCTTGCTCTAGTGTGTAAACACCCAAACTGTTCTTCAGCACATATTTCCCTGGTGTAAGTTGATTGTCTAAATGATGTCTCCACATGTAATTGTGAGCTTGACTGATGCTTCTCATTCAGAAATAGAGGAAATATGCTCGTTCCTCATTATAACGACTCAAATCTATCCATAATTCATCACCGCTCTTCAAAAGAAAGGATAGGCACCCATACGTTTTGGAGGGACTCCGCTGTAGTCCTGGAACACAGATGTGAAAAATTTGTGAAAACAAATATAAATGGAGAAAAAAAAAAGTCTAGTAATATGATTTATGTTCAGAATATTTAACATGTCTTTTTTTATATAAAAATACAGTAAAACAACAATATTATTACAATTTAAAATAATATTTAAAAAATACATCATAATAGAAAATTAAATTTATTCCTGAGATGCAAAGCTGAAATTTCAGCACCATTAATTTCAGTGTCACGTAATTCTTCAGAAATCATTCTGATATGCTGGTTTGCTTCTCAAGAAACATCTACTATTGTTATTATCAT
Source organism: Sinocyclocheilus anophthalmus (assembly GCA_018155175.1). Lineage (NCBI taxonomy): Eukaryota > Metazoa > Chordata > Actinopteri > Cypriniformes > Cyprinidae > Sinocyclocheilus > Sinocyclocheilus anophthalmus. The sequence goes on from JADLZN010006095.1 coordinate 142,310, forward strand.
TAATATTATTGAAAACAACTGTGCTGCTTCATATATACAGAATGCATGATATACTATACCTTTCAAATGTTTGAAGTATGTGCGAGTGTTTTAAATAGAAATTAATGCTTTTCCTCAGCAAACATGCTTTAAATAAGCTGTTCCTTTAACTTTATATTCATCAATTTCCACAAAATAATAAGCAGCAAAAACTGTTTTAACACTGTGTACCAATAATAATTGAGCTGCAATTCAGGATTCAAGTATCATCTGACATTGAAGACTTAGGTAAAAAAAATTCCAGCCTTTGCAGCACAAGTATATATTATATTTAAAAATACATTATGGTTATATCAAATTGAAATATATTAATCGTTTTACTGTATTTTTGATCAAATAAACGCAGCCTTGGTGCAATTTAGTGAGAGAGAAAGCAAATCACTTTTTGTGAAATTTGCATTAAATGAACTAAAATGAAAAGGCTGAAATGTCATAATGCTTCTGGTAGATGGAGAGAAGTAGATAAAGGCGGCCATTCTCGACTCAGTGGCGCAAATAATATATGACCAGGTCATTAAAAGTGTTACCTCTGAAGTGGAGAAATTATGTCCTTAATGGCGATTAAAACTCCAACAGTTGCATGAATCATGCCAACCCGCCATACCCCCAACCCCACCGTCGAAGGGATATTTTTAAAGCCAGCACTCAAAGAAAATGACCAAGACTATAATTTCTCACTTTCTTTTGAGTTTGACTTGCAGCCCATTTGTCTACAAATGAATCCTTCGTGGAACCATCTCATAAAATCGTAATATTCTATTTCAAGTGACTTATATTGATTTGGATATTTAACATATGCCTGGAAGAAGTTTAAAAGAAATTTTAATAAATAAACCAGATCATTTTTCGAATACGAGGTTTGTCATGACCGTACAGCAGCTACTAAGTGATGTTTTAAGCGTTTGAACAATTGGAGCAGATGATAACAACACTGACAAATGCGGTTCAATCTAACAATCCGAACCACAGACATAAAACATAACTAGATCTCATGATGAAAATGTCAAGCATTATTAGAAATAAGAGGAGCGTTTCTGTTGCCTCGCTGTAGTAATTGTTGTGTTTGTGTTTGTGTTTAGTCGTTCGTAACTCCTCGTCATGCTGAATAAACTAATTTCGCTAGCGTGGCAGTAAACTCCTAGCTCAATTACTTTTATATAGTTAGCATAAAGAGCGATCAAACGTTTTGATCAATCAAATCAAGACAACAAAGGAGGAGAATGAAATCAGGTGAAAAACATCATGGTAAATGTGAAGCTCATTCAAACATGAAATAAATCAAATCAGGTGAAATAACTGGAAGGTTTCATTATGGGATGATGGCTGCATGCTGATGGTGGTGTACTGTGATACTGCGTATGAGGACAGGACATGAAGACATCTAAAAGAAATCTATGATCATAAATTACAGATGACTTTTCGCATGTTAACATTTTCATTAAGGCAACTATGTTGATTAAATGGACAGTTCATCTCAAAATGAAAATATTCATATTTACAAACAAACTGAATGAATGAATGAATGAATATGACTTGAATTCAAGAATATACAAATACAATGAATATTATTTGCTAAAATGAATTAAGAATTTGTACAAAGTATTTAGTAAAAATTCACAAATACTTTTAATTATATATATATATTATATATATAGCCTCCAGACTCATTTCTGCTTATAATCCATGTACAATAACACATAACTTGAGGTAGATTAATTATTGCAATATGTTATAAACTCACAATGACACTTTTAACATAAAAAGGATTTATATATTCATTTTTATATTAATGGCATAAAATGGAGAGGAACAGTTTTAAAAACTGATTTACTGAAAATGATACAAAATATTTCAACTGATTTTTTTTAACGCCAATGCTAGCAAAAGATTTTGGAACAAACATAATTGGCATAATTGATGCAGAAAACAAATATAGTTGCTTGTAAAGGCAGTAAAGTACAAATAATAATTATAAAAAAAAAAAAAAAAAAAATAAAAAGAAAAAAAAAAAAACTAGATATTATATATATATATATATATATATATACATTTATTCTTATAATAGACAATCAAACAAGCAATCTGATTGGCTGAGAACAATTGTCATCCATAACTGTGTCAGTCCACCTAATTTGTTGCATAGCAACAAGTAAATGGTGAGGGAACTGCTAAAATGTATACTAAAATTATGTTTCATCGTTTCTTTGTCTTACAATTAACAAACACTCTCCCATCTGCTATCGCTCAGACAAACATCCAGTTGCTGTGTGTGTTTGGTGCTGCTAGTAACATACATACACATATGCTTCACCTTTAATTATCATTATTAACGAGCACACAGGACACAGTAGTTTCTCAGTTTCAGGGCCTGTGCAGTGATTGGTTGACCTTTCCTTCCCTGATGTCTCACACTCTCATTTTTTTAAATGAAAAGTGAGAATGGTTATTTAGCACAAGCGAACACCCAGAGAGGCTGAAATGAGAGAACGCTGGATACATTGATTCTGTCTCTGGAGGAAAGGCTGAGATATTTGATACTTGTCCCCCTCACGTCTCACACAGACTCTGGATTACAAAGCTCTGACTCACTTTCACTCTCGGTTTAAATCCCGGCCCACTGGGGATTAGGATTGATTACTTAATTGCCCCTCATAGGGTCTGTTACCTCTAGAGAGCAATTTGAGCGAAGCAAACAGAGTCCCGACTCGATTGGAATTGAGATGTAACTCAAACTAAGGAAACGCCAAAAGGAAGTCAAAAAGATACATAAAACATAACATTCTGGTGGTTTTGTTAAAGTGGACTCCATTTGTCTTTTCTTTTTTTTCTACAATTCAAAATACATTGACATCAGCATTGGGGACAATCACAACTATTCATGAAAACAATGTCACAATACTAACTATTTGGTCAAAGACATAAAGGGGGCTTGCAAGCATCAAAGTTGAATACAGCTTTAAAGAAATGCATGTATGTATGCATGTATTGTTCCTGTGCATTAGATGTACACTGTTTAACTGTATGATGTCTAAAGAAAACACACACACCACACACACACACACACACAAACACACACACACACACACGCACACTGAACGTCTAAAAATAAAGATCACATTAAGGATCACACTGAAGCCCCCCAAAACTAATTAAATGCCATTTAAAATCTTTACCAACTATCCTTCAAACCAGTAGGTTTTAGCCATTTGCAATACATACTGCACATACTTCGTGCTACCTAATTACAAGTTTTAAATAATTTAGTATATTATTCAAAGTATATATTCAAAGTATGATCACATTATTTTATATCTTTTAATAAATATGGGTCTGAATAAGTATGTTGTTTTCATTTTTACATAAATATATATGTTATGCTAAATGATTATGGAACATTTTACATGCATTTAGTATGCTTTCTATGTATATAAAATTGTTTTTGTAAAATGTAATTTGATGTGGTCACCAAAATGTGATGTGATGAACATCTAATGAAACGACTGAGAATAATGGGAATAAAACTCAATATAAAAAGTGCCACTAGGTAATGAGAATTTGAGATAAATTGTGCTTAATTGTCATGAAAATAATGTCACAAGGCAACAATCTTAATGGTCTGTAAAATAGGCTATAGCAACACACAATTATTTATTTTTCTTTGGATTGACCTGGACATCTTTTTGTGAAATTCACTCAAATGTGTTTAAAGTTTTTGTTGCATACAGTATATTAGAAAATCTCTCTCTCTCTCTTTAAAAACATCCATTTGCAGATGGGTCACAAAAAAAAAACGACTTAATGAAGTCAGTCTTAGCGCATCAGTAAATATGGATTGAATATTTCACACTGCCAAGTGAATCGCCATTGATGAGGCACAGAGGGAGGCTGAGACTGAATCCAGCTTCAAAAACATTTTTTTTTCTTTTTTAGACATTGAATTTGGTCCTCTGCTGAGGCTGTGCTCATTCTAATGAAGCTGTGCTGAAGAGAGTCCTCGTGGCTTCCTCCCTGGAGCCATAATTGCAAGTTTGTGTGTGAGGTTGGTTGTTAAGACACATGGTTGACTAGACCTACGTAATCCTATGTAAATAAACTAAATTTATATCAATCCCTTTAAATATACATGTAATGATCTTACATACGCACAAAGTTGTAGTAAAACTCATAATGTCAATAAACAGGCCTACCGTATATGAAAACGAACATCTCTCCACAACGCTAAATATTGTATATTTCAAAATGAAATCTAGATGGGCCTCCTCGGTTACAGCTGAATAGTCTATACCATCTTAAAGTGGATGAAACACTTCAAGTAACTTTCTTTCCCTCTCAGTCGGTCACTCTCGATGTCACGTCGGAGGACCGACGAATTGGGATCTCGCTTAGAGGGACCAATCTACTTCGAGTGTAAACTAAACGAGCCAATGCACATTGGCATGCGATTATTGCATCCAGCTGCTGCTGATCACAGCGTGAGTATAAGTAGGCAGCAGGTGCAGCGCATATTCAGATTTTCGCTTCGGAGCCGAGCGATCACATCGTTCTGCTCCTGACTACTGCAGTAGTGATAAACTACAGTCAAGCACGCTCTTCGGTGGGCGCTCGTGCTGGTGGTACGGCGCTTCAGCGGCGGTGGTATCCCGTGTCGAGTGGGCTGCACACGGCAGGCTGCACTACCCCTGTGTGTGTTGCAGACGGCCATCTCCCCTGTGCGCTTCGGCACACTAAAAGAGCAAAAACCATACTAAAAGAGCTTCACGGGTGGAACATATTTTTAAAGACGCGTCTTTTTAAAGATGTCATACCATCCGTGCGTTTCTGGGTGCGGTTGTTACCTGGCGCCGGTTGATGGTCACGATCGTTGACTCTCGTGCCTGGGCATGAAGCACGCTGAGGTGGCTTTCGTGGATGCCTCATGCTCCCTTTGCGGGGGCATGACCATCTCGGAGTTGCGGACCGGATTCCGTTACCTGCAAGGGGGCGGAGTGCACCGTGCCACTGCTTAGATCTGGGGTTCCCTCTGGCGGCAGCCAGGGGTGTCCTTTTTCTAGCTGTGGGCGGACTGGTCTTATGGTCATGGTGAGGAATTCCCCTCTGGGGATGCCCGAACCCGCCATCACTGCGAAACCAGCGGAGCTTTCAGTAGAGCAGGCTGGACCCTTCCGGGGGTACCACTTGTTTCTTCTGAGGCTCCCCCCGACGAACAGATGTCGACTGCAGCATCGGAGGGTGAGCCGGACTGTTCGGGGATGAAGGATTCCGTCCGCGCTGCCGCCCTTGGGCTGGTCAGCGGTGCCGGAGACGGACCCCGGAAAGATGGATATGCTTTCCCGGGCTGCAGAGAGGGTAGGGCTCGAGTGGAAACCTCCACCACATCCCGAGACCTTGAGGTTGGACGATTGGTTTCTCGGGGGGGGGGGCTCGCGCTGGTTCTCAGGGCCCCACTCTGGTGCCTTTTTTCCCGGAGGTGCATGATGAGATCGCTTGGTCATGGACGGCACCTTTTACTGCCTGAAACCGGCCCAGTGGCTCATCCTCCTTCACCACCCTTGATGGGGGTCCAGTGCGGGAGTACATTGGAGTTCCCCAGGTGGAGCGGTCGGTGGCGATGCAATTGTGTCCAAACGCCGCTACCACTTGGCGGGGCAAACCGTTGATCCCCTCCCGGGCCTGTAGGCACTCATCGGCCTTGATCGATACTGCCTATACGGCCTGTGGAGAAGCTGCGTCCGCCTTACACGATTCGGCGTTATTGCAAGTGCACCAGGCCAAGGCAATGAGGGACTTGCACGAGGGTGGTCACAACCCAGAAGTTCTCAAAGAACTCCGCACCGCGACAGACCTCGCGCTACGAGCGACGAAGGTTATGGCGCGGTCTCTGGGTCGTGTGATGTCTACTATGGTGGTCCAGGAGCGCCATTTTTGGCTGTGACTGGCTGACATGCGCGAGACGGAAAAGACAAGATTCTTGAATGCCCCCGTGTCCCATGCCGGCTTGTCGGCGACACGGTGGAGAACGTGCCTAGTGGTTCTCCGCTGACCAGAGCAGACTGAGGCATCAGGTACATCCTGCCCCGGCGTGCAGCGGCTGCCCAGCCGCCGGCGGCAGCGCCTCAGCCAGCTCGTCGCCGAGGGCGGCCCCCTGCATCCACCCCCGCTCCCGTGCCGCATCCGCAGCAGCCTCCAGCAAAACAGCGCCAAGGAGCCGGCCGCAGGGCAGCCGCCCCGCCCGTACAGGCCCCCGCCAAACCTGGTGGCAAGCGAAGGAGCAAGAGGCCCGAGACGGGCGACCCAGAGAGGAGGGAGTTGCTATAGGAGATGGTGACCGCATCACTCCTTCCCCCGGAGGAGGGCCGGTTGGAGAATCTTTTGTTTCCTTTTTTTTTCTGCCACTGGCCTCGCGGTCAGTGGTACCCAAATTCTCGACGAAAGAGCAATTTCTCCCTTCTCTGGGTCCCCTGAGGGGACGGGGGGCTGTGGACGGTCCAGAGCCGTATCACACTCACCCTCCACTCTCGCCAGTGAGCAGCAGCGGGTGGATCGGGAGAACGAACCAACGGACTACCCACACACACTCTGCTCTTATGCAGGTCAGTGTTACACACACTCAGACCACGCCTCGGACCGGCAAAGAGACGCCCAGGCCAGGTCCCTGCGTTCTTTCACGCTGCCCCACTGCGGGTACGCCTGTAGTTCCGTTGATGCCACGTGCGCGGCGTCTGGGAGCCTGGCTAGAGATACCCACCCCGTCTCAATGGCTCCGTCGAACCGTCAGGCTCGGCTATACGATTCAGTTCGCCCGGCGCCCTCCCAAGTTCAGGGGCGTCCACTTTACGTCAGTGAAAGCAGCAGATGCCCCTGTCTTGCGGGCAGAGATCGCAGTCCTACTGGCGAAGGACGCGATAGAGCCGGTCCCTCCAGACGATACGAGGTCGGGGTTTTACAGCCCTTACTCCATTGTACCCAAGAAAGACAGGTGGGTTGAGACCGATCTTGGATCTAAGCGTCTTGAACCGGGCCCTTTACAGGCTCCCATTCAAGATGCTCACGCAGAAACGCATCTTCAGGTGTATCCGTCCCCAAGACTGGTTCGCAGCGATCGACCTGAAGGACGCGTACTTTCATGTCTCGATCCTTCCGCGCCACAGGCCATTCCTGCGGTTTGCGTTCGAGGGGCGGGCATACCAGTACAAGGTCCTGCCCTTCGGGCTGTCCCTGTCGCCCCGTGTCTTCACGAAAGTTACGGAGGCAGCCCTTGTTCCCATGAGAGAGCAGGGCATCCGCATCCTCAACTACCTCGATGATTGCTCATACTCGCCCAGTCTCAGGATCACTTGTGCGAGCACAGGGACTTGGTGCTCAGGCACCTCAGCCTGTTAGGTCTTCGGGTCAACTGGGAAAAGAGCAAACTCGCCCCGACGCAGAGGATCTCTTTTCTCGGTATGGAGTTAGACTCGGTCGAACAAACAGCACGCCTCACGCAGGAACGTGCTCAGTCGGTGTTGAACTGCTTGAATACGTTCAAGAGCAGATGGCGGTCAACTGAAACTGTTTCGAGGCTCCTGGGGCATTGGCGGGCCGCCGGCGGCGAGCCCCGGCAGTCACGCCGCTGGGGCTGCTCCGTATGAGACCGCTGCAGCACTGGCTCCATGGCCGATTCCCGAGGTGGGCGTGGCAACGCGGCATTTTCCGGGTCCAAGTTACATCGGCCTGCCGCCAAACCTTCACCCCGGGGTCAGACCTTGCGTTCCTCCGGGCAGGAGTGCCCTGGAGCAGGTCTCCAGGCATTCTGTGGTTTGCACAGATGCCTCAACCACCGGCGGGGGGGCCACGTACAACGGGCTTGCAATCAGGGGTTTTGACGGGGCCCCAACTGCACTGTCACATCAACTGCCTCGAGTTGCTGGCACTGCACCTTGCCCTGAGCCGTCTCAAAAGGCACTTACGAGGCAAGCACGTACTGGTATGACGTCACAGCACCTAATCCTTCGGACACATGAGCAGGCGTAGGCCGCTGCTGGACAACTCAAATACGACTCAAGGTGGGCTGCGCTCCCGTAGCTTGATCGCAACTCGCCCGCCACTCCTCCTCTAGGAGTCAGAGACTCTGCAGTGTTCGCTTCGTGATGTTCACATTCCCTGGGTGCTCACCGGGAAGCAGACGAGCGGATACCGAGCTCTGCACCTAACGTACGCACGAACGCCGATGAGAATGGCGACTCCATCCCAGACGGTCCAGCTGATTTGGGGCACCGCATGTCGGTACGCCCTCCTAAAGTGTGCGAACCCCCATGTATTGCCCATCCACTACAACACAGAAACCTCCCACTGCCAGTTTCTTGCATGAACGAAGGACAAACGATACCCATACCGCGCAACGCGACGCTCTGGCACACACAGAGGCCTGCTCTGGCCAGTTGACACCTGTAAGCCACCAAAGTCGGGAGGACGAGGGAAGCAGGCAACTCCCTGCCTCGAGCTAGGCCACCCCTCCTATTAGGGCCCACAGACGGACCCTGGTTAAAACGCGAAATAACGATCCATCGCGACAAGCACTCCATGGCGAATTCCTCTGACGGCAAGGATTTAACAATTAGGACACCTTCGAGATCCGAAACGGGGCACAACCTTTGGCACAACGCGTCCAGACCTCTGGAAATTCATGCTCAAGGTCCTGGACCAGAGGAACGCCAGTGAGGTAGTATAGAGCGGCCATACCCCAAGGGGTAGTGACACCTATCACTTTCAGAGCGGAGAGCGCCAACGTCGACCGAGACCGGAGTCACGCTAACTGGATTTCATGAGAAGGAACCTCGTTCGTCTGACCGTGGGTGTCTGTCCTTCTTGCAGCAAGGCTGGAGCGCGGCTGCTCTAACCTCCCCCTTAACAGTGATGTCTCGGTCGATGCTGCGAACCACGAATCCCTTAGAACGGGAGGTCGTTCGGGGAAAGCATGGACTACATTGATCGGTCCATGTTGTCCTAGGGGAAGAGAAGATTAAACCCATCCCGGCCCCCATCTATACCCTCTTGGGACCTGAGTCGGGTGCTCACGGCACTACAGCAGGCCCATTTGAGCCTTTTTGCAGGCGGTTGAGCTGAAGTTCCTCTCGATGAAGACATTGCTCCTGCTGGCATTGGCCTCCATCAAGAGGGTAGGACCAGTGCAGACCACGACCCCATTATACGAAGTCAACGATTCGTGCCTGGAGTTCGGGCCGGGTGATTCCCAGGTAACCCTGAGGCCCCAACCCGGCTATGTGCCCAAGGTTCCCACTAATCCCTTCAGGGATCAGGTGGTGAAACTCCAAGCGCTGCCCTCGGAGGAGGCAGACCCAGCCTAGCTTTGCTCTGTCCCGTCCGAGCCTAAAGGTGCTACGTAGACCGGACGCAAAACTTCAGGACCTCAGACCACCTCTTTGTCTGCTTTGGAGGTCAGCAGAAGGGGAATGCTGTCTCCACAGAGGCAGAGGCTGGCCCATCCTCTGGATAGTGGATGCCATCACCCTGGCTTTTCAGGCACAGTGTTTGCCCTGCCCGTTCAGGTTGCGAGCTAACTTAACTAGAGGTGTTGCATCCTCCTGGGCGCTGGCTCGTGGCGCCTCGTAGACAGATATATGTTAGGGATGATGGTCTGAGGCCGCGACCCCTAGACGTAAGACGAAGTATCAGAATTCCGCTAGATTCTCTAGGCCTTCGTGTGGGCCGGGAGCCTCCTGTGTTCTCAAACTCAAAAGGTACGAAGCCACTGAGAGCGACCCTGCGGCGCTTGGGTCGGCTGCAAAACCAAATGCCAGCGAGAGTACATACAGAGACTCCAAACACCTGTTGCAACGTTCACTACGTCCCCTCGGCAGCCAGGTGGCGGAGGTCGGCGCCAGGCCTCACCTCGATGAATCCTCGAGACACCGGTAGAAGGATGGGTTTCCATATGTAAGACTAAATGATTCATATGTGTAACGTCCACGGATCTTAGCCTTGAGCCCGTGTTCCCCGCAGACTTCGCCATTCAGAGGGCTTCACCACCTCACATCCATTCTTCATATGCACACTAAGGGATGCTGGCCATATGTTTATGCTCGAACCTCCTTCGGAGGTTCGAGCTTCCGTGACAGCCTGTTCCCAAAAGTACGACCGCCGTACGTTTTCCTAGTTGTTATCAGTCTTACATTGGGTAGTGCCGTGAGAAGGCACAGTAGTGAGTCACCATTTGTGAGGAAGCCTGGCCTACGCCAAAACAAGAGGGCGCAGGTGGATTCCACAGGACACCTGGAAGGAGGCAGTAGACTGTAGGCCTTGTTGTGTTAAGCCTGAACTCCCAGCAAATTCGCGGTCTACAGACGTGACGTCGAGAGTGACCCGATCTGATGAGGGAACGTTCGCGGTACGTAGTACCAATCGTTCCCGGAAGGAGGGAACGGAGAACGCACGTCCGTGAACAGCTCCTGTGCCAACGCTGGGAGCGACCCTCGGGTCACGGCCGGCCATCCGTAAGCGCGGAAAAACATGAGGAACTATGCGGCCTCTAACGACCTTGCCCTCCCTGTGCAATGCATGCCTACTTCATACTACGCTGTGATCAGCGGCAGCTGGATGCAAGAATCGCATGCCAATGTGCATTGGCTCAATAAGTTTACACTCGAAGTGGATTGGTCTATCTAAGTGAGATCCCAATTAGTCGGTGGAACTACGGGGAAAAAAAAAAAAAACGGACGTCTCATGCTAACTCTTCACGGGCAAGAGGGGCACCATACGTACACCCGAGACGTTAACTAAGTCATTAAGACTAATATATGCTGCTTCCCACAAATCCCATATACATTTGGTTAATAGGACTGCCTCCACCATTAACAGCTGATCTTTGAGCCTTCGCCTTATTAGTTAGTTTTCATGCCCTGATGTTACCCAAACAATGTTTCAAAACCCTTCAGAGGGAATCTGCACAGACAAATACAAAAATCCTAGTCTCGCTCAGCCAGACTTTTAACTGATTGATATGGAGACAGACGGACAGGCAGATACAAGGAAACAGTAAGCATCAGATTCTCGACTTCCATTAAGTATCATTTTTCTCATTTAATTAGTTTTCTTTTATGCATGAGCAATCAAAAACCAGAGTGAATGGGGAAATTTTTTTTTTTTTTTTTATGTTGTGCTCCCCCCACCCACAAATCCAAGCCCCCCTGCCAAAATCTGCTCTTAGGGTAGAGCATGGACTAACGGTGGCCGTCTGTGGGAATCAGCTGGCATTGTGAGGGGCCTAATTGACATTCTCTGCCCATCACCTGTCATTACAGTCAAGTATATATTTTGGAGTCCATTTGTGTTTGTTTTTTTGCCTGGAGCTGCCATCCCAATGGTAATCCAAATGCTATTACACATGGACGAGACCTGCACAGCACCACTGATAAACTTCTCAGTATGCAAATGTCAAGCAATTAAAGGAAGCGAAACAGCCTCCAAACTCTTTGCATTTATAAGCGTGATACTGCGGCCATTTTACAATCCAGTGCCCCTTGTGTAAACCTCTATGCAGCACTTTGCATGATGATGCTTTAGTGCATTAATTCATTTTACCTGACAGGATAAAACTAGAGAGAACTACTATATGCTATGCACGCTATATTTAGTTTTTTAACCTTTATGAAAAATTAGAATATATTTAATATACGTTGAAATGTTACATCTGTTAGCAGCAGTAATATTTATTAATGTTGGAACTTTTAAATCTTTGGAGTTAAAACTGTCCCACCAACTTTAGTTTAAGCTTGACAAAAGTCAAAAGCATATAGTGCTATAAATGTAGTTTATTTATTTATTTATTTTAAATCTATAAAATGTTCTGTGCACAGAATTAACAAATTTCAAATTTAATTGGGCGAGTTGCTAATATACAGGCATACACTTGCACGTTTTACTGTTTGTGGGGCTTCAAACTGACTGAACATCATTACGCCAGTAGGTGGCAGCAAGAGACTTTTACGAGCAAAGAGTCGTTATGAGCACGTCGAAGATTCATTTACTCAGTTGACTAATTTAAAAACACAAATTCATTAAAATCCTTAAGATTGAGTCACTGAATTATTCACGCAACAGATTAGGTTATGAACATTGATTTATTCAGAAATTAAACATATATATGACTGACTGTGAGTGGGTCAATGAATCAATTGTTCAAAAACAGATTAATTTAGAAACAACACCGTGTGTTGCTCTGAGACACAACAAAGTAGCTAAAGCACAAATAGAAAAAGCTATTGTGCCTAAAATATAAATGTTCTCAAAATCAATTATTGTTTATTTTACTGATATACAACAGCAGTATCTTACAATTGTGCTGTTGGTTGAATATTCCGTACAACAGCACTGTGATATATTAATGCCTAAAAAAATGAAAGATTTTTATTTATTTATTTTTCCAACAGCAAAATGGATGACTTGCGAAACTACATCTAAAGCTTTGAATTGCCTTTATTAAGTGACTACTCATGTAGTATGTTGAAAACTGAAAGTTAACAGTAGTCATTTACTCAACTTATTTAAAAACACTGATTCATTAAGATCTTGAAGTGTGAGTCATTGAATTGTTCACTCAACCGATTAGGCCAGGAACATTGATTTATTTAGAAATGAAACAAATGACTAACTGTGAGCGAATCAAGTACTCATTCACGCAAGTGATTTGTGCAAAAACACTGATTCATTCAGGAACAACACAGTACTGTGTGTTGCTCTGAGACACAAAATAGACAAATCAAAAATTGAAAACGCGACAATACTGTCTAAATCATATGTTTACTCTATATCAAATCTTGTATTTATTTTTATTTTTTTTACTGTTATATCAAAGTGTTTTCTCACTATGTGTACAACAGCACTGTGATAAGTTTTTTTATTATTATTATTTTTTTTTTTTATTCCAACAGTAAAATGTCTAACTTGCAAAACTGCATCTAAAGCTTTTATCTGTCTTTATTATTTAACTGCTCATGGAGTTTAGGTGGTTGAAAACTGCAAGTTAACAATGCACTGGCTCAATTCCTAACATTAGAAAAGGTGAGGTCCTACAACTCAAGTGTTGCTTTGGAGCAACAATAGCATTTAGTTGATGCACAAAAGACAGTGGGTTTGATCTTTGCTCAGAGCAAAATCAACTACACTGCTGCCATGACCTGGATAAACGCCCACGTGTGGCTTTTTACTCCAGGGAGAGAGAGGTGAGGTCAAAGGAAGGGGAGTGTAATGGATCATGGGTAGATGTGCTTTAGCTCTGCTGTTGGAGAGCTCATTCTTCTTCATACTCAAACATCCCTCAGAGATGTTTACACTTGATAATTTTTTGAATAACATTAAGGTCACAAGTTCAATAACTGTCTTGAACTAGACTTCAGACTAACATCCTAGTCAAAAACAATACAACTTACAGTAAGGAACAACAAAAAAGGTCTGACAGCCCAATGCATTTTCCACTTGCCTACTTTCAATGTTAAGATCAAAGAACACAAATATATAAATAACTTTGATGGAGGGAAAAATACAATCAGGGAAACATCTATTACATTTTTACAGCCCAGCACCTTTGAATATCATCATGCTTCTGTGTAATTACACTGAATAATATTTGGTGAAGAGTGTGTTGAGTTGCAAATTGCTTGAAGTTGCTCAGAATGTTAATCAGCTACTAATACGGTGAAAATGGAATTCATAAAACCACTCTAACTGCATAAAGACTTAATAGATTCAATTGCTCTGTTCCAAACCTAGTGAACTGTCTACAGAGACAGCATTTTAATGCACCTTAACATACACAAAGGCTGTTCCGAATTGTGTTTCTTGCCAAATGATAAGCCAACACCATGTTTCTTAAACATTAATAATAATAATAATTAAAAAGAATGCCGATTAAGAAAAAAAAAAAAGTTTAAAGTCTGCAAAACTGGAAAGTAGGCTGATTGGAAAAAGGTGCCTCTAAAGCATTTTTGAAAAACTAAAAAAAATAATTAAATAACATACAGATAAAAAAAAAAATACAATTAATACTTAATTAATACTTCCTCAAAAAAATAACAGTACCATGTAAAACAAATAAATAAATTAATTTAATTTTAATTAAAAACACTTCCTCCCCAAAAAAATAACAGTGCATGATAAATAAATAAATAAAATTAATGTATTAATTAAAATACTTCCTCAAAAAAAAATAATTGTATAGTGCATGATTTGTAAACTAATACATTTTGGCATTTGCATAATTTAATCTGCTCCATACACGTTTTCTGAAATAGTAAGCTTGCTTGGAAGCTCACCTGGTGCAGCATTGCACTTGAGAGGCAAAGCTTGGGTACGAGCCCCGTGAAATTCTATTCATAATAAAATAACTTCAAGACTTGTAGAAGCAAGTTAATATTGCATGGTCTGACCTGACCTGATACATACAACAATGAAATGTAATAAAATGTTGCCAGATGTGCGTTAATCTGTTTCGGATAAAATTGAATATGCTCACTGGATTTTGAAAGCGTCCCAATAATGCCGTCACAGGCATTTTTTTTGTTGTTGTTTTTAAATCAGCCTGGGTTGAATATCTGTATGTCCTATACGTTTTTGCACTGTTAGCTTTGCCATGCTAATTGAGTCTCTAGTGTGGTGCATTATTTGTGTGCCATTTCTGTAGTGCATAAAATATGTTCAGTGCAATGTGTAACTCAATATTATATGATTTGCGAGAAATAACTGTCAATATGGTAGACATAGTCTGGCCTTAGTTAAAAGTGTCAATTGTCTGTGTACTCTAGAACATGCACGTGAATTAGTAAAGACGTAAATGTTGCATTTATGCCATTCCATGACAGCTAGGATACCACCTTATAAAGGCAGCTGCCTGTGTAGACAGTAGACAGCGAGACCGATCACTGAGGGTTTGGAGCAGAGCCGTTGTCTCAGGTTAATCTCACCACGTGTCTAGAGTGATAATCGGTTTGCCAATACTGGGATTTCCAACATACATGGAACAAGACAACGATAATACTTTTATCCCCCGCCAATTTCCAGAGGGTTAATTGCAGTTCATTAGAGCAACGCGGGTCTAAGTGCTTCGCTCAAGGGAAAATGATGGCAGAGGATTGTGAATAACCTTCTAGTCATTGGGGTATTTCCATACTTCAAAGAGCTACGGGATTCTAACCACCACTCTTCCAGTTGATGTCCAAGACTACTCAGCCCCCAACCAATAATGATGCTTTCACTTGGACCTACTTCCACAGATCTGTTGCTCTCAAGGAAGCAAATAGTCCATCAAGAACCACAAATATCCATTGCCATTTTTCCATCTAAGTGCTTTTAGGTTTCAAGATCCCTCTCTGGATAAATGTTTTTAGGCTGATTCACTGTTTCATTGCAATGAGTCACAACAGTAATGCACTGGGTTTGCTTCCTGCTCTTTTTTTATTAGGATGTAGGTTATTGACTCTTCACCTCTTAGTAAAGGCCATTTTACATGACTCTGGGGAATAGATGTATTCATCACAGATATACCTCAGATATAACGCGTTGTAGATAGCGCCGCAAAAAGGTGATTTTTGAGGTAGCTGTATTAAAAAAATAAAGTGTGTACCATCAATGGTGAAAACATGCAATTGAGCTTCCATGCAATGTGCTTTGATACGCTATTCAAACATTTGGGGTCGGTGGGATTTATTAATGTTTTTGAAAGAAGTCTATTATGCTCAACATAGCTCCATTTATTTAATTATATATGGGGAAAAAACAGGAATATTGTGAAACATAATTACTATTTTAAAATAGTGGTTTTCAATTTTAATACATTTTAAAATGCAATTTATTCCTGTGATGCAATGTTGAATTTTCAGCATCAATACCCCAGTCTTCAGTGTCACATGATCCTTCAGAAATCATTATAAGGAACTCAAGGAACATTTTTATAATTATCAATGTTGAAAACAATTGTGAAATTGAAATCTGTTGCAACATGATAAATACCTTTACTGTCAATTGTAACCATTCCTAAAGCATCTTTGTGAAATAAAAGTACTGATCTCAAAATTCTGACCTTTAGTGTTTGAGGATTATAAATTATTAGATATATTCCTATTAGAATTTTTTTTTTTTTTTTTTTTTGCAAATGGCTAATGATATGGGGAAATAAGTGTCAAGAAAGAGTTTTCAAAACCTAAAAAGATCTTGCAAAGCTTCAAAATTCATCTATTAAATAAGTAATTATATTAAGCGTTAAAATCATAGGATATCACTGACATATACTAATTACATTGAAATATCATGATTACATGGTACATGCCACATCTGTGTAAAGATACATTAGGTTGAGTCCATACGACATATTTTAATTTGCATAATTTCACATCAACCTGAAAGAACCTGTCAAAAACATCACCAGGCTACAAATTTGATTAGAGGATATGTAGCTTTTTCCTGAGAATCTCTCAATATTCCACTGACTTCAAAAACATTGAAAGTAAATGAATTTACTCTTCTAGATGAAGAATTAATTTATTTGAACATGCCGCCTACACTGTTTAATCATTCAACCAACTTTCGCTCCAAACTCATCGTAAAAATTTAAGCTGCATTCAGTAAACACTTAATGTTTAAAACAACCCTGAAACGCAATCAGAGCCAATCGACAAAACAATCCACTTCACATCAGGGGACACGATAAAAGGAGGTAAATCAGCCTTACAAACTGCAGTTATAAACCATTTCCAACAAATGACCGACCAATAAGCAGCCCAGGGTTCGTCCGTGGCCAGTTGGTTTGTGTTTATGCCGGTCAAAGAGACCGTAGTAATCATAAAAAGTCATTTGCACATGTTGCTGCGGTTCGCTGTGGTTCTGATCCAGCTCACAGCTGGCTGAATCTGAAAGCGAAAGGTTTGTTTTGGTGGATTAGTTTTGAGGTTTGTGTTTGAATCAACTGCAGACCCATCTGTCTGGGCCTGTGAGAGGCCAGATAAAACAGGCAGGAGTGTTAAATCATGATTGGATAAGAATGGGACAGAGCACAGGGGCGCCCAAGAGTCGACCAAAATGAAAAATCAAACAACAACAAGCAAACCAAAAAAATGGGCCAAAAAACTGTGTTTGAAGCATCGATTCAAATAAATCTTGCATGGATGGATTTTTAAGGCACATTCTGCAGTTTGTAATAATGCATTTATAGCTTAAACATTAGGAACAGTCTGACAGTCTGTCATATTTGCCTTCAACATGCATGGAACCATTATGCAGTTATTTCGAGTTTCATAAACAACCCAATGCTAGTGGCATGCCACCGTTTACCCATCTTCCTCCTTAATGTGCAGTTAACTTTCGGTTTGACAGAAAATTTCACAGCCAATTTCACATTCTGTAAATGCACTGAGTCACAGAAAGACTGGCTCTTGAAGATACAAACAAGATATAAATTGTGTATATAAATTGTACTCAAAAGACACATACAGTATAAGGTTATTTATCTACTGGACAGCTAGTGCGCCCAGTTGTTAAAGGAATAGTTCACTCAAAAATGAAAATTATGTCATCATTTACTCCAAACCTGTATGATCTTTTTCTTTTTTTGCAGGACAAAAAAAAAAAAAAGAAAATAATTTGATACTATTGCACCGCATTGACCTTTCAGTAAGACTGAAAAAAAAAATATGTAATTTGATCATTCAAAGATAATTAAAAAATAATTTGATTCAAACTCATTTATTGGTCTCAAACAAAGGTTTCTGGTTTAAAGTTGTTTAATAAGTGTTCACTCACTCACTACACAATAACAAAAAAAAGCACATAAAATACATTCAGGCCATGACTTCATGCATGCTCATTTTCTAATAAAGATAAAACACTCTTAGTACTGTTTTCTGAATGTGTAAATCATATTTATCATATTTAACTGATAAATCAGTAACAACATATTTCACACATCAGCTTAATTAAAGCATTTAGTAATTTCAATGCATGTTCTCTAATCCATGTATCCGGTCTTACATTATAAAATTATTTTTTTATAAAAGAAAAAGAAAAACTAAAAGAAAATCACCACCACAGTGGTAAGGTAATTTGGGTGGTTGCCAAGGTGTTATCAGTGGTTTATAGCATATTGCTAGATTGCTAAAGTATTCTAGGTGGTTGCAAACTGGGCCTCAAATTGTGTATCTTAAGGATTAAAAAAACATAATATTTCATTACGGTTCAAAAGTTTGTGAAAAAGCTTTTAAAATAATATTTTTATTTGGCGAGGATGCATTCAAATGATCAAAACTGACTGTAGGAGGCATGTATATTGTCACAAGATTTCCATCTGAGAAAAATTGTTATTAAACAATTTCAACAATCCACATCATTCTATCAAAGTATCCTGAAGAAAAAAAGTTAATAATATAAGAAGAAATGCTCCTTGAGCTGCAAATCAGCATATTAGAATAATTTCTGAAGGGTCATGTGACTGCAGTATTGATGCTGAAAATTCAGCTTTGTCAACACTGGAATAAATTGCCAACATAGGCTTATTGGAAATACGTGCCTATAAATACACTACATTTCTGCAGAACTGAAAAGAAAACAAACACGCACCTATACATACGATGAACAAATGAACACAGGCAGTAAAACTCCAACAACTTTTATTACTTTTCACACAAAGTATGATTTGCAGGTTCACAGTTTTGATCACTAAAGCCTAATTTTCGCATAATTACCTGAATATTTTGTTTTGACTTCAGAACAATTTTAACATGCTGCGACATTTGAAAACTGATACTTTTGAGCATTAGTGTCACATTTACAGCTTCATATGCATGAGTTTTCTAACTCAATAGGTTTGCTCGGTAGCTCACGCGATACGGCGTTGTACTTGAGTGATGAAGAGCTCCAGTACAAACCCCGTGAAATAAAAAAAAACTGCTCAAATCCGCGTAAGGAAGTTAAAATAGCATGGCTGCATCAACAAATGTGTTTTTATATCAATTTTGCATTTGTTAACACTATCGGGTAGGTTTAGGGTTGGGTTTGGTGTAGCGGATATTTCCAACACGATAGAGCATTAAATTTTAGCGACACTGGTTGGATATTTTAATTATGAACCACCGCAATACATACCTGAAGCAACGTAATACAAACACAGCAATATGTGCCTATATCAAGGTAACAAAAATGTGCCAGGGTCACGTATTGAACCCACGTTTTAGAGCCACTCACTGGACATTTCAATTTGAAACTGCCACAAAACCTACGTAATACGTAATAACGGTGTTGCAGAAATTTATTTAGAGGCACGTATTTCCAATGAGCCTGGGTTGTAAATTACAGTTACCGTAATACAATTTTACTGTTTTTTACTGTATCATATAACCCTAGCCTTGGTGAGCATAATTGACTTCTTTCAAAAATATTAAATACAATCTTAGTGACCCCAAACTTTTAAACTTTAGCCTAGTTTATCTCCACAAATCACACAATTTAAGTATGGTTGGAGTTTTGGGTTAGGTAAAACTTATGGTAGGAGTATGGTAAAAAATATGAGCGAGTATAATAGTGATGCTTCCCTAAAATAGTACCAATAAAAGATCTACAGAGAGATGTCATGGTACGGATAACACTGCCATATTGAAAACATCACAGTCCAAAACTGATGAGTGAGGAAATGGTGTTTCCTGTCATTGCAGATGCTTGAATGTGTCTAAAAATGTCACAATCTTTTCTAACAGCTGGGTGTTGTAAGAGTTATTAGCTTGAAGAATAGTCCAATTCACCTGATCTTTTCTGGAAGCCATTGTGAATTAAGTCTTGATTGATGTAGTTAATGTGACAAACTGACTGGCTTGTCATTGAAAAAGTCAATAAAAGAAAAAAAAATGTTGTTAAATAACTTAAAATGTAAAGAAAGAACAAGCTAGAGTTCTATATATTCTGAATACAACGTGAGTGGCGATTGCCCATAATGCTAGAATGCTCTAAGTCACACGATTTGAGACGTCAGTCATACTTCTAGCACAAATAGCATGGTAAAACCTAAGAACCAGTCGAATGCTACTTTCAAAGCACTCCAGCGCCATTTATTTCCCCACAAGGTGACTCTGGCACACAAAAAAGGAGCGGCACCTTGGGACAATGCAAAGCCTCAAAGTTAGATGGTCATCATGACCTCTGCTGGGGTTGATGCATCAATATTTTCCCCTCCCCTTCTGTTCGGTGGTCTTAGGACCATTATGACACTTTGTTTCTTCAAAGGCATCAATCAAAGCCATCTGGCTGGGCATTGATTGGCTCGGCTCATTAAGTTCCATCCAAAACCCTGTAAGGGAATCAGGTCAATAATTTAGCTCAAAGGGAATCATTTAAGATTTTAAAGGGAACTCCACCATTAATATGTAAGGGAATTAGGACAGAATCACTGTTTTACGGCTGATCACTGAGACGGCCAGCGATTCAGTGAACGAGCCGTATGACAGCAATTCTGCAATAGATATCAATATCCAAAATATAGTGAAAACACTATTAATTAGCAAATGTAACAAGATCGGCAGTTTAAGACATTAACTTGTGAGCACAAAACACAAGATACTTCTCTTTTCCATATAAATAAGGCTTTATTGGATAAATCTAAGACATATAAACTAATCTAACACATGAACACACGCATTCACACAAGTTTTCAGAAAGAGAGAGAGAGGAAATAATTAAAGAGAATGAAAATGTGAAATCCCAAGATTACAGCAATATGTGCCATTGTATAGATCTGAACAACCATCAATCACTTAATTAACCCTCGCACTGAGTTCCTCAATGAGGTTAAAATTTATATTAAATAAACCAGTTCAGCTAGAATCTGGAGGTACATGCTTTCCTGTGTCCGGGGTCCCTTCCTTGTCTGGTTGCCGAAAGAGGTTTCCCGAGGTTGCTGATTGGCTGAAGGTTCAGTCTTGGGAAGCCAGTGATCAGGCGTTGGGTGGCGACGCGGAGCTGTGGTCTGCAGAAGTTTAGACAGCACTCTTCTGGAAGATGCGGCGTTAGGCTTAACTCAGAACACGAAACTCTCAACGGAAAATAAAACAAACTAAAGAAATAGAAATAGATGTAAAGTTTGATGAGACCAGGTGGCGTTTCTCCTCATGGTTTTGGAGGAGCTGGCGTGTAAGCCAGAGCAAGCTCAAAACTAAAGAAGCATGACTAGGAGTGAAAAGCTAAAAGCCGCATGGCTTAAAGCTAGACACAAAAAGTCAGACCCGCAAAAAGGCAAAAGGCAAAAAGACCAAAAAGCGCAGTTTGATGGTGTCCTGAGTATTTAAACCAGGCTGTTTAACACACCCAAATGGTGTTTCGACCAATTGTAGCTCGGGGTGTTGCAATGTTTCTCCTTCCCATTCATAAATCAACTGTTATCTCATCATTCACATGACCTGCGTTTTTCCCGCTCTGGTAGAGTATGATTTTGGACATGATTTCTATCACGAGGATATGATACATTTGACCAAGAATTGACTGGGAGAAACGTTTCAAGCATGAAAATTAAAACTCACACATACCAAGCATGAATAAGACCCCTTAAGCTCTTCAATAGTTATTAACAAAACATACACAATAAATGATTAAGACATCATGGTTAAACGTGTGGGTTACATACATAATATGTAGTTATGCATAGCAATTATTAGCTGGTCACCAGTCCTTTTAGTGTCATTTAGGTGCATGGAAAGGCAGTTTCCGTGCCATTCTGTGAATGTATGAAGACCAGAGATTAAAATGTCTGTAAGGAATTTTAGTCTCTCTGTTCTTGTCGTAAAGTGGGGGAAGTCAATTTACGAGGAGCTTGTGACTGTAGTTACTATCGTGTGATAGTCATGCAGTCATCTCTTTTGACCATTATTCTTGATAAATTGCCCCAAAATTGACAATCTCCTTGAAATTGTCAATAAGTGTTCTTTTGTGTTAATGTTGAAAACTGTTCTGTGACAGGGTCTTAGGTTTAGGTTTGCTTCAGAGAGGCTGGGGTCTGATTTATAACATCCTGTTGTCTTGGGCCTCTGTAGAATTCGTCTCATGTTTCAACCATGTTTTTGACCAAATCTTAGATTTTCTGATTCGGTCTGATACCCTACAACCCCTTTGGTCGGTGAGCACAGGGGGCTGTAGACCGGAGTCTTATCAGTCTCAGCACAAATCTCCTTCCACCTTGTCATAAAACCGCGGTGAAAAAAGTACAGCTGCCGGCCACATGAAGAGGGTCGCATCTCTATAGATCAAAGCAGACTTGTTAGAATGATTGCCAGGATCGAGCTTACTTCAGTAGTCATTTCACCGTTTTTTTTTTCTTTAACAGAAACTCAGGGGACAAATCTCCATCTGTTATCTATTTTATGGGATCATACAGCAAGAATGATACCGCCACAAACGGCAATACAAGCCGGGAGGTGCCACATGGTCAGAGCCTTATTTTTCTGAGCCAAAACAGGAACATGCAGTGTCAGCTACAGGCAAAATTAGTACAGATTTGGCCCTGAGTAACTGATCCGTAACTTAGTGCTTTGCCAGAACACTTTGTATTGCGTTCTGGCTATAATCGTTACAGCTAAACGACTTTGACGCTACCCAAAAAATACTACCGGATAACTCGCCGAGCAGAGTGTTCATGTTTGGTTAGAGAGTTCAAGACTTATTTGCATACCTTTCCTGAAGATGTTGCTTGGATGTGATTGCAGGGCACCTCACTAATTAAAATCACTTTAATGGCCAGCTCATTATCCTCACGAGTGTCAGCCTTGCCATCTTTGCCAGGGGTGAAGCTGCAAAACTCTGTTGATGTGTGCATGTGCGCATTCCAAAATAGCAACTGTCCCCAAACAAAAGCTCAAGAAGACAGATATGGGACACAGAGGTGACGGAGTCAATCAATCACGCATTAGATATGCATTTCCTGAAGGAAATGGCAGTGCTTGGAAGGCAGAGAAAGAGCGGTGTTAATATTTTAGAAAAACTTGGCCAATGCATGGATCTGTTTGGAGGGTTTGACCCCTTTGTCACAGAACTCTCAAAGCACCAGCCAATCATGATCAATCAATGAATACAGTATTACATGATGACACCAGTGCTTAAAACAAGATGGAAGAGTGACTACAGAGAAAAATAGATGCAAGAAAGAAAACTACAATCACAATTCACTATTAATATGTATGCAAAATACACACAAATATTATGATGATGCCATGCAGATAACAAATGGTGATCATTCTATAAGTATTCCAAATCAGTACAACTTCTTCAAACTTTTAAGGTGTGGTCACATTTACCAGTGCTCTGTAAAATTGTGTGGGTAAAATCTAGTCATTTCAATAGGAATAGTGCGTGATAAGCAGTTTTGCATAGGAGCGAAAATGTTCTCCATGCAGATTTTGCTTGTGTTCAATTTGGTCCGAAAGCAGAAAGCTACTTGGTTTTAATATGAGTTTTGTGTGAGTTGTTTGATAATGGACCTTTTTTACACTATTGCAGACTTTTCTATTGCCCTTGAAATGCCGCCAAAACGGCTCTAATGTGACCTTTCTAATGTGATCTTTCTTAATGAATAAATCCGAAGCTTACAAAAACAGCACATCTAACAATTCAATTAAACAACACATTTTAAATTTGAATGTTTTATTATGTTGAGAAATTTGACCTGAACTAAGTGCAGATATTAGTGAAGAAGATGGAGGATGTGTCAGAAATGTCAGTACAGGGCTCCTTTGCAATCACTTTAATTACACTGTAAAAAATGACTGTGAATTTAACGGTAAAAATGCTACAGTAAAAACCTGTTAAACGGTTAACGGTAAATTCCCCTACTATATACGGTGAAAAACGGTATTGGACATTACATGTAATTTTACGGTAGTATACCGTTTTTGGAAGTGAAAGAGACCTATAATTTACAGTGAATAACCGTAAATTGACATTCCCAGAATTCCCTGCATTACATTTCAAATTTGATGTTTTTTTGTTGAAATAACTGTTTCTTCTTAGTTTTTTCTTATCAGTTTTGTATATTAGGGTTGTGTGCTACACCTAATGTTGTTAAATTAATGTGTATTCCATTATTTCAGTTTCATGTGTGTTACATGATGGTGTTTAGTGTGTGTGTGAATGACACTGTGCACCTTCTATATATGTTATTATTTAAAAGCTGCTTGTGATGGGCTTTAGTTCCTCATGTGACTTTCTCATCACCTCCTGCGTTTGGTGGTTATCAGTGTATTACAAAGGTACAAAACAGATTCCAGTACTTCAATAGGTTGGTATATTAACATTATATCAGTTAATGAATTACGGTTTTTATTGTGAATTTAAGTTAAGTCTGTAAAATCTAAAATGTTGCTACCATATTTTTTTATGGTAAAATTCTGGCAACCACAGCTGCCGGTTTTTTACTGTATATTTTACAGATTTTTTTTTACAGTGTAGTTACAGAAAAGAAACTGCAAAGCCTCTTTCCAGGAATAAATATATTGCTTTTTTTATATTTTTTATAAATATAAAAACAAATTATCTCCTTTAAATCAACACATATTTGGTGTTTTAGTTTTAACTGAAGATAAATAGTTTATAATTGTGCCAATTAAAAGCCTGTGACTGGGGAACAAAAACCTGTTTTAGCACAAAATCTTGCACTTACTAGAGTTAATTTTAGGACAACTGGGTAATTTTCCCATTCACCTCAATTGAAAAAGTGTCCCAATTTACCTGAATATTCTGTATAAGAAACAGGACCAGAAAATAGCCTTTACTTCTAGTAAAAAAAAAAAAATTTTTTTTTTTTTATGATGTTTTTTGATGTAAAAATCTTGAAAACATTATAAGTAGACCTCAGAGGACAGTACAAAATAAAAAAAACAAAGGCAGTTATAATAAAGAACTTATTAATAAAGTTAATAAAGAAATACAGATTTCTGCTTTAGTGTCCTGCGTCTCTAATTTTTCTGTGAACAGGAGCAGAAACCTCATGAGTCCACATTAAAGTGTCAGAAGAGATCTCAAAAAATGTCTCAAACTGGGCTCAAAGACTGTCAGTCTGCAATCATAAGCGAGAGATTTGAATAGAAACTCAAACATTTATCATCAAATTCTTCCAAGAACAAAATATCCATGCTTTATTTCACAGATCTACACTCCTATTTGTGCCTATTTGCTTTGCTCCAAAATAATTTTAGGTCCTTAAACGAGGCTGATAGTTAAATAGAACATAACTGAGAATTTCATTAGGCTATAACACAGCGACCTTTGAGCAATACAATCTTCCTCTGGGATGACACTTGCCTGAGATGAAGAGAATGAGGAGAAACAAGGTTACTTTCAGCGCAGAAACGCAGTGAT
Source organism: Sinocyclocheilus anophthalmus (assembly GCA_018155175.1). Classification (NCBI taxonomy): domain Eukaryota; kingdom Metazoa; phylum Chordata; class Actinopteri; order Cypriniformes; family Cyprinidae; genus Sinocyclocheilus; species Sinocyclocheilus anophthalmus. Next base: position 167,717 of record JADLZN010006095.1, read on the forward strand.
GTCAGTCCCATCATTCCCTAACTGTCCTGCTTAATGTGCACCATGCCAGGGGGGCTGAAGTGTGATGACACACTAAACCACCTCGCTCTGGTCACTCTCGCTCGTTCTCTGGGACGCCAAGTCCACTACGAACACAATAATCATCACTTCCCCTGCGCCCACCTGATGTCCCTCGGCGGAACGGGGGTGCCACTGCAGATGTGCATTTTCCATATTGTCACTCCTTGATCAACCTTTACTCATGAGACGGTGTGCCGGCCTCTGCCCGTGGGATGTGATTTTCTTTTTCTGATGTTTGGGCCCGTAGTTTAGCCTGTAATGCAAGTGGCCGTGCAACTCTCTTCCCTCCTGCGGATCGCCGTCACCTGTTTGTAGCACCACAGCACAGCTGCTGTGCGCGGCTTGTGTCGTTCGCGCCTGTAGGAAATCAGATTCCATTGCCCCTTCACGTAATCTGAGAGAGACAGACGGAGACTGCGGACCGAACTGCGGTTGGGGAAGTTTGGCAAGGACAGAGGCCGGTGTCAAGAACGTTCCCCGCGCTCAGAGAGCAGTGCTAATGGGGAAGGCTGAGGGTCATCTGTGCCCATTTTTAATCCCTGATGGATGATCCCTTTCAAGGAACAAAAGATCTGGAGTAGTTTTCCTCACAGGACTGCCTTAAATTTCAGGAGTGGCACTTACGATTTGAACTAATACTTGACTTTTTGAATTTTAGAAAATAAAATTATCCTCCATGCATGTCTAACAGTGGATAGTAGTCATTTCTTAATAAATTGTCTATATCATACTACTTCTCTCTGTGGGTTATAAAAGTTCCACATTAAATTATTAAAATGTGTTATTTAAGAACAGCACCAAATAATAGTATATAATATAATACTTAAGAATAATATAATAATAAGACTAAAATCATAATAATTATTATTATTATTATTATTATTATTATTATATTAGTAGTATTATTATTGATATTATTATAGGACAATTTGGGTTAATAATATACTACTATATAATAGTGAAAATGGTTACTCGTATGTCAGGGAATTGTTTTTATTCCTTATTATTATTATTATTATTATTTTATTATTATTATGATTATTATTATTACAATTACTTTTTTACTACTACTACATTTGGCAGTGTTTAGTATTATAATAATAATAATAAATCATTACAATTGTAAACTACTGTTTTCCCTAGGGGAAACTGTTTATTATTATTATATTTATTATTATTATTAGTAGTAGTAGTAGTAGTAGTATATTATTATTATGTAATTATTATTATTATCACTGTAGGCAATTGTTTGGAACACAATAATCGTAAGATAATAATATATAATAATAATAATCAAAATAATAATAATAATAAACTGAATATTTGCTCAAGATGACATTCAATATTGTTTTTTTTAAGCAAGCATGAATAATATTATTATTATTAATTATTTTATTATTATTATTATTATTATTCTTTTTTTAAACAGTAAATCCTTATTAAATTAAATTCACAACTGGATGTAAACCAGGTATTGATGTTAAACAGATTTTCTGAAGAACATACAGGCACCAACATACCAAGTTTGTGTTTCACAAAGAAAAACCGCTCTAGAGGTTTGGAACAACCAAAAGTGTTTCAACTATTCTTATTTGCCTTGAGATTGTTAATAAGGCAAGCCCTTGAGGTATTAGGACCATACGTTCAATTATTCAGACGAACTATTGTCCTGCTGGCCAGCGGTTATAAATTGTCCCTGAAGTCCTTGTTTGTACCCAACAATAGACGCAGGGGCCATCTGATGAGAGAGTGTAAATATTAATTCTGAACGGACCGGTGTCTTTGTGTTTCTGAGAAGATGAAAAACAATGGCCCGGTACACAGGGGGTGCCCACAACACAGACAGAGAAAAGAAAAGACTGCATACATAATAAATAACTATTATTAGCTGGGGGGGGGAACAGCAAAAGCCGTCGTAACGCATCGAAACGAAGGAGAAAAATGACCAATGTACCAATCACACAGTATACAGCGACTAGGTCTGGAGGAAAACAACACGGGAGTCGCAAAAGTCGACCTGAGCTGCACGGTGGCACAACAGAGAGGCTGCGAAACTGTGACCTTGGAGGGGTGGAGAACGAAAGCACATGTCAATCGCTTTGATAGAAACACCTATCGATTTTCAGCTACTATTTTATATTTGCGGAAATGATATAGAACATGGTTTAAATTTTTTGTTAATGAAAAGGGAGTGAGAAAATGTGGGAAGGGGCAATAAACGTTAAACAAAGAAATAATATGAACATGCGTAAAACGGATGGGGGGGAAGGGGGAAGGCGACAGTTAAGGGTCTTATTCATAAAAAATCCTCTGTAAGACACGGGAGACGTTTTGAGAAATTCCCCCCATTCCATCCTTTTGCTCACGCAATAAATTCTCTCAGTGGACTGGTCTATTGCGTCAGGATAAGAGTAGCAAACAGCTGTAAAAAAAAAAAACATGCAAGCCATAATCCACAGTAAATACTTGGGTAAAAAACACAATCAAGTGGTATTGTCTTGTGCAGAAAATCTTTACCACACCATCATTAGGGTTGGTTTAGAACTTTAAAGGGGGAGCCTCACGGGGTAAATCTGGGGGGTCTGACAGGAAAAAATATACGTGATCAATATGTATTTTTGTGCTTTTTTTGTTGGCACGATAATATTTTTTGCGGGAATGAAAATAATAGTGCTTAGAAAAGCGTGTGCATCAATCGCTCGTCGGAACGGAATGTCAGATAAACAGTAATTCCTTCACATACTATGAAACATGTCATATTGTTAGAGAAGTACAAGGAGCAAGTGAAAAGTTTTAATGTGATTAATGTTAGACTTAAAACTGTTTAATTAGATAGACTGAGGGGGAAACTTTGGTTGGTGGGATTTGGTTGTGGGAGGTGATAATGTGTGATAAATAAAAAATTTTGAATAATAATCAGCTGTGTTGGAGGCGGCGGGGGGGGGGGGGTCGGAGATAAAAAAGGCTCACGAAAAAATTCGAGACCTTCACTGCAGTGATCCATTGGTGCGCAAGTTGAATAAAAGTATGTAATTTTCTCCAAATCTGATCCATTGAAGAAACAACTCATCTATATCTTGGATTTAGTTAGGAGCATTAGTAAAAAATTGGTAATTTATTGGTGCAACTATTTATTTTTTTCAATTTTAAAACGTGGTTGTGTTGCTTGCCAATTTGGTTAGTAAATAGAAAAAAGCGAGTAATGCGAATTGGGTTGTTGTTTTGCTGTACACAGGTGAAAAAAAGGGCACTAAACGGTGTCTGCAACTTGTGGAACAAACTTGTTTCTCGACACTGCAAAAAACTGTACCAGTTGCTGTGGCCAACTGGAACGGATCAATGTGAAAAATAGTGATTGTGGCCGGCATGTCACTATTGACAGACATGAGATCCAGACCAATATATCTATATTACCCCCTCGGGTGTGCGTAACACATGCCATCAAACCCAGGTAAGAAATATCTAATGACTGACTGCCCAGTATGTATAAATGTGAGTGTCACCGATCCACAGTAGACATAAGTGGATCATGAGTGTCCTGAGGGGAAATACCTCCTGTTCAAGGACTGGGAAAAGTGACATCTCACAATTATTTAGTAACACTTGTTGTATCTGGTAATGTTCAGGCTTTTTTTTTTTGCTGACTTTATTGACTTTTTCAACCTGTAGAATGTAGCAGAATAGATTCAGGCTGTTAACCAGTGCTGAGAGGCTCATTGCTTGCAGAGAGCAAGATCAAATTAGGCAAAATATGTAATAAATGAGCACTCGAGGGACAAGAAAGTTCAAGACTTGAATGAATGATGGACCCTCTGAAGAAACGTACAGCTTTTATGAGCAGTTCTGCAAATGCAAAACCAGTTTGGCCCTTATTTCCTGCAGTAAACCATTAAAACAAACTGTAGCCTAAAGAAAGCATCAAACAGCATCATTGCAAACAGTAACTAATATGCCCAGCTAATAACAGTCTTTATTTGTGCATAAATGTCCACTCTTTTTGAATTTTTGCATCTGGCAGGTCATTTGTTGCATAGCAACAGCTGAGGTCTTTGAATAACAACCACATTATATCCTGCTGCTGCCTGAAATCCTGGCTTTGAAAGCTCTCGCTCTTAGCTAAGGGGAACAAAACTCAAAAATACCAAAACAAGTATATAGCTCTTACCGTGTGATATCACAAACAAATAGCCATTAAATTTTGCTTTCAAACTGTATAGATTTTATTATTTATTAGTTGTCCATGATTATCAGTTGTTTGCATCATGCAGTTCTGCTTTACCTCATACTGTCTTTGTTTGCATACTGTAAAAACAAAACTATCAAAATATTTACAAAAAATCTGGAATCTAAATCTGGAGGCAAGGCTTTATATAGACTTATATCTGAATTCAATTGTAGCCTTTAGACTGTGGAAAATGATAAATCAGAAATCAGTGTTTTAAGAATATTAACTTTATTATTATGATTATTAATCACATATATTTTGGTTGTTAATAATATAAAGTTAAATCTGGCAAAGGTCAATGCCATCACTGAAACGCCTTTATTTATGATGTGCAATATTTTCAAAGTAACAAAATGCAAAATGACAGGACAGGCTGTGATGACAGTATAAATGTACAAAGTCTACTGTTTCATTCAGCTTATATGTAGTTCTATTAACATATTTCTGCTGACACACGTTTACCTGTTTAATTCAAGGTATTGTATCGTAACTGCAGCTAGCCTGTCTGTTTCCGTAAAAAAGTGGTATCATCCACCGGTTTGACAATACGAAATATTGGCTGCTGGTTGGTCAACAAATCCTCACTTTCAAATCAAATTTGTGCAATATGTGTAACCATCAAACCATCTCATTTAAAAAAATATATATATTTTTTTGTGTATTCATTTATTTTAATGAATTTAATGAATTTAATCAAATAAAGTTTGATTTTAACTACATTCTGGGGGTGCCAATACTTAAGAACACTAAATGCATGCATGGATTCGCATTTTATAAAATAATGTCAACCAACAAACACATTTTATTTTTAATAAAACCTCTATTGTAATTGTTTGCAGATGCAACTTGGTTTGATTTTGCCATCTAATGCAATGACATTTTAAAGTGTGCACAAAATTTTCTGCACAAAATTTTCAAAAGTGTAACCAATATGTGGCTTGTCCTTATCACAAAACAGCCTCCACAACATGTGGAGCGAGAATGGTGATTATCGGCTCGCCTGTGAATCCCGGCGTTGCTTAGATTGATCCGGGGCCACAAAGTTATTCCTTGTACACAGTACACATACAGGCCCGTCCAGATGACACAATAGTCCTCCTCCCCAAGGCCAATGCAAGGCGCTTTTGAAAAACTCAGCAGATCACATTATACGGTCTTGTCCTTGGTGTTTCATGTCTTGGGAGCACTGCTGTCTCACGCTGCGTAATTTAGTGGCGCATATTAAGCATGAGGATACTCCAGGCGTGACATGACCTCGATCCATCTCAATGTATAGTTGGCTCGCTTCGTCTGTACGGTGAATGTCGTGATGTTCTTGCTGGAATGGACTCAGGTCGGAGTTCAAACTATTACAAACCGGTGCTTAATTAATTCCTCTGAATGTCACCTTGACTGAATGCAAGGAGAATCTCAATTGAATACACTCTTACGAGCGATATGCGCTTTCAGAAACTGTTAGCACAGATGTCGTGGTTTATGTTCTCAGTTGCAAATATTGCAGGTTTGGTTTCAGATGCACATGTAAAAAACCCAGCACATACTTGTGGCTCATAAGCATTTTGGAGTTCTGTGCGATATCATGCAATAAGTTGCAAGGTACACTCACTAGTTCTGCCAGCAAATTTAATCTGTGTACTAAGACATTATATACCAACAATATTCCCCAAAATGTTGTTCTTACTCGCGCACAGAATATATTGCAAAGAATGTGGGCTTACAATGAATGATCCAATCAGGCAACACTTTATTTTAAGGTGTCCTTGTTACACAAGTTACATGCACTTACTATTATAATAACAAAAAGTATGCATAATTATATGCAAGTAACCCAAAGCCAAACCCTAACCATATAGTAAGTACATGTAGTTAAGTAATATTACTCTGTACTTAAATGTATAATTGCATTGTAACAAGGAGACCTTAAAATAAAGGGTAACCCTCCAATCATAATAGCTGAAACGGTTGAAATACTAAACTGTTGAAAGTACTAGCATCCAGGATCTACAAGATATACACTGTTCATTTTGATTGTGATTAAATAAACAGAAAATAAGTACACTATTTGCTGAAGGTAAGAATGCACTTAAATGTCTGTCTGATATTTCTTGCTCAACAAAAAAGTATTAGCAAAACTATGTGGGCAGATTTGATTTATTCATTGTGGGCTTGTAATTATTTGTACTTAGTAAATACATGACGCTATTTTGCTACTGTATTTATACTTGTGCAAACATTATCACATTATCTGCCACTATTTAAACTCAGCGAAAACACCTTCTACTCACTAGGATTTTGAGTGAAGCATAAAATTCAAGAAATTACGTTGAGACTTGGTATCAAATTAGGATCTGATAAGTTGAGGTCTGTTGGCACAGACTTTGTTATGGCTAGACATAAATGAAACATTGTCTGCAGCATAGGAAGTCTCTACATAATAGATCAGGAAAACATTTTTCTTTAGACTACATTGCACTGATAAATTCTGAATACAGCTAGTATTTATGATCAAACGTGGACCATAAAGTAATTCAGGTCATTTATTGTTTTGTATTTCATACTACATACCAACCCTTTCACCTGCTTTCTTCTGGCCCTCGGTAAACTCTCTCAGATTCCCCGAACGGTGTGCTTTACAATCAGACAGAATGAGTAATACATAAGCAACGATGAAATGAAAAGCTACAGATTAGGGTCATTGCATAATATAATTTCACTGAAGAGAAGCTACTCGTCTCATTCGTTTCATGCCTTTGTGGTGGCCGCGCCGTCATTAATATTTCCCAATAAATAGCATTTAAGGAAGCTTCTATAGTTATTTATTTCCTTTATGATTTGAGACCTTTTGATGATTAATCTGTATTATGAAGCCTGAGACATATTACCTGTTTAATTAATTCAATATATGACACATTAATCTTTCTTTCTTGCACCTACGCCCAGACTCTTCCACGACGGAGGAGACGTGTGGGTGGTTTTGATGGTGAGTCTTTTTTTTCATGCACAATTTTCTATAGCTCTACTGTCGGGCAGAACTTAGTCATAACCAGACTTCTGACGACTGACACAAAGTCTGGTTCACTTTTCATCTTATTATGGCTAAGAACTGCTAAAAAAAAACAAAAAAAAAAAACAGGAAAGATGTTTCTGCTTTACATGACAAGCAACCAATCACATTCCGTTTAAGGGTGTCTACGCTAAAAAGTTGATAATAGACGATAATATGCTGACTTGGGGAAAATGGATTTCACATTATCTGTGTCATTTGACAAAAGAGTAATGGAAGGCAGACATTGGCACAAATACATGCATTCATAACTCACCTGATATGCAGTTCTGCTCATGGATATCAAGTTGACTTGCTAATTATGGCCTCATATAAAATTCAAAAAGTGTTTATGACAGTAACCATGCAAATGTTGGGAAATGCAGCTAGTTCATCTTCGATCTTCTAGTTCAAAATTTTGGAAAAAATGGGGGCCTATTGCGATTGATAGTCATAATTTTTAAAAATGTCTATTTATGTATCTTGGATCAAGCGAGATTGGACAAAAATGTTGCTTGCAGAACTTTAGCAATTAGTATCCTCAATTCCCAAACAATGAAAGAATTTAATTAAAAGGAAGGTTGACGTGACACAGTGTTAAACATGCCTCTTTCCCAACCTTTTTGGAATGTGTTGCAGCCGTCAAAAACAAAATGTGTTCATATTTACAAAATACATTTACGTCTTTCAGTGAAACTGTATATGTATATATACAGTGGGTACGGAAAGGATTCAGACCCCCTTAAATTTTCCACTCTTTGTTATATTGCAGCCATTTGCTAAAATCATTTACGTTATTTTTTTTTCCTCATTAATGTAACCCACACAGCACCACATATTGACATAAAAACACAGAATTGTTGACATTTTTGCAGATTTAATTAAAAAGAAAAACTGAAATATCACATGATCCGAAGTATTCAGACCCTTTGCTCAGTATTTAGTAGAAACACCCTTTTGATCTAATACAGCCATGAGTCTTTTTGGGACAGATGCACCAAGTTTTTCACACCTGGATTTGGGGATCCTCTGCCTTTCCTCCTCGCAGATCCTCTTCAGTTCTGTCAGGTTGGATGGTAAACGTTGGTGGAAAGCCATTTTTAGGTCTCTCCAGAGATGCTTAATTGGGTTTAAGTCAGGGCTCTGGTGGGCCATTCAAGAACAGTCACAGAGTTGTTGTGAAGCCACTCCTTCGTTCGTTATTTTAGCTGTGTTCTTAGGGTCATTGTCTTGTTGGAAGGAAAACCTTCGGCCCAGTCTGAGGTCCCGAGCACTCTGGAGAAGGTTTTCGTCCAGGATATCCCTGTGCTTGGCTGCATTCATCTTTCCCTCGATTGCCACCAGTCGTCCTGTCCCTGCAGCTCAAAAACACCCCCACAGCATGATGCTGACACCACCATGCTTCACTGTTGGGACTGTATTGGACAGGTGATGAGCAGTGACTGGTTTTCTCCACACATACTGCTTATAATTAAGGCCAAAAAGTTCTATCTTGGTCTCCTCAGACCAAGAGAATCTTATTCTCACCATCTTGGAGTCCTTCAGCAGGTGGTTTTTTTACAAACTCCCTGCGGGCTTTTCATGTGCTTGCACTGAGGGGGCTGCAGTGGATGGTTGACTTTCTCAACTTTCTCCCATCTCCCGACTGCATCTCTGGAGCTCAGCCACAGTGATCTTTGGTTTCTTCTTTCCCTCTCTCACCAAGGCTCTTCTCCCCGATTGCTCAGTTTGGCCGGACGGCCAGCTCTAGGAAGGTTTCTGGTCATCCCAAATGTCTTCCATTTAAGGATTATGGAGGCCACTGTGTTCTTAGGAACCTTAAGTGCCGCAGAATTTTTTTTGTAAACCGTGCCAGATCGGGCCCCCCCCCCCTTGTCCACAATTCTGTCTCTGAGCTCTTCAGGCAGTTCCTTTGCCCTCATGATTCTCATTTGCTCTGACATGCTCTTTGAGCTGTAAGGTCTTATATAGACAGATGTGTGTTTTTCCTAATCAAGTCCAATCAGTATAATCAAACACATCTGGACTCAAATGAAGGTGTAGAACCATCTCAAGTTTGATCAGAAGAAATGGACAGCACCTGTGTTAAATATATGAGTGTCACAGCAAAGGGTCTGAATACTAGGACCATGTGATATTTTCCCCCCCCCAAAGTTTTTTTCTTTTTTAATAAATCTGCAAATATGTCAACAATTCTGTGTTTTTCTGTTTATATGGGGTGCTGTGTGTACATTAATTAGGAAAAAAATTTTACTTAAATGATTTTAGCAAATGGCTGCAATATAACAAAGAGTGAAAAATTTAAGGGGGTCTGAATACTTTCCGTACCCACTGTATATTCAAACTGGAGTTTATTAAATCCTGGGGTTTCATGAGTTTAATTAAGAGTGAAAAACTACTTAATTAAATAATACAAAAGTCAAATACATACATTTAAAAAAATGAAAATAAAACAAAAAATATACAACATTTTATTTGTTGGCCTGCATGTCTGAAATTTAACTGAGATATTAACATTTCCTCTGGAGGTTAAAGTAAATAAATTTGTAAAAAGTTAGGAAGCATAATAAAACATCATAAAATTACACACACACACAAAATAATACAATTTGTCAGACGCAACTTAATTAAAAGTTTCTGTATTCAAATAAATTGACAATTATTTTATCTATAACTGTTATAAAAAGCACAATTAAAAAATAGATTCTAGACTGGACTCAAGACATTTATGTTTTGTTCAGATTACTTGTCTTGCAACAAAAGCCTCATATGGGTACATTTGCCTGGATATTATTAAAGTGTTCCTTTGTCGCCACGCACACAATGTGAGCCATATCTGTACAACACACGCAGACAATCATCAGATAGCCATGAAGGGCCATGTCACGTCATTGAATCAATGGTAGAAAACAAATGTGCAGACATGTAGGAAGAGATGATACAATCACCAGGCAATGATGAGTGAATTGGGCATTATGTTAATGCAATTTATTTTCTATTGTTAGATCCAGTGATTATATGGATTGGGGTGTTCGATAACGAAGCATTTGGTGAACAATTACTAATCAGAGACTGTGTACCACAGTTGATCAGACTACAACAGTCATATCACCTATGATATTTCCATCCCTCTCTCTATTTTTGTATCTGCTGTGCATTGCAACTTTGTACAGTAACTCTATATTTAATGCAGATACATTTGTGACCCTGGACCACAAAACCAGTCATAAGTATCACGGGTATCAAAACAACACATTGGAATTTGATGAACTGTAATGCATAATGCAATATGAATGAACGAACGAACAAACCAATCAACAAACTAAAGTGTGCATAAAGTGTGTATATCACATTTAGTCACAAATTCAATCACTAGAAATACAGGAATGTTTTAGGAATCTTTCACTAGTCTCTCAACTTTGGTCGTGACACGTCCCTACCGCCCGTACTCAAATCTACAGGTCATGTTGGAAACTCTCAGATGTCGTTTTTTATTTTCTAATCTATTCATGGACAAATTTTCTGGGCAGATCAAAACACAAAGACAGCTGGACCGCTCTCTCTGGCCAACTCCAGATGTTCCTTCTCTGACAGAAATATCAGAGGATAATAATCACTGTGTGGGCCGCATTCACATACATGTGCGCACACACTCACACGCGCAGGCTGTAAACATTTAAAACAACAGCGCTTCCCTGATACCCCTTCATAAATCCAATTTGCATAACAGAAGCGACGTGATTGATGCCCGGCTTTCCCCAAAGTGTTTGATTAGGAGACAGAAGGTAGAGAGCTGCCGAGAAAGAGATAAATGTTACAGCTCTGGATTAACATCCCAAGGTCACAGAGCCTGGGCATTTCAATTAAGGACTTTTCAGAGGATGAAATTCCGGCCTACAGGAGCCAAATGACTGTTTAATGAGACTGTCATTCCTGACTGAGCTTTGGACGAGGAGGAGGAGGAGGAGGGACAGAAGCCATCTTTAGAACATGATGGAAGAGGAGTTGTATTTACATACATACGCCATGACCCCATTAACCACGCTGGGATTGCGGGGAATGTGGGAATATGTGCGGAATGGAAACGCTACTCCTATTCCCTCTTCTTTTCAGTTTCGATTTGTTCATGCTGATGAAGCAAAAATGCAATATGTGAAAGAAAATGTTAAGATGAAGGATAGATGGGAAATGGAATTCAGCCTTTTCAAATGTACTTGGCTTATTTTCCGGCAACACATGCTCTGGCTGTCGTGGCTTGACACGTTTCAAACATACAGACTGACAGATTACACTGTGCTTAACTGTGCTAGAAACTCTTTCACGCACACACACAAATGCCAAACTGCAGAGAGAGTATTGAAGGGTGGGGATTTAATTGCAGACAGAATGCTATCTCCAGAGAACACTTGTTGATTTTAATCACAACAGTGGTCAGATTTGATTACCGTCTGGCCTGTGTAAAGTTTTTGAGAATCCCGCGTCCTCGCTGTGCCCTTGCGCCATATGCTGATTGATTACACCAATCTGTCAAGCTCCGTGCCAATGCCTGATGTTTAAAAGCGCCAACAGATATATTTTAACAAGAGAACAAATTAGAATAAAATGATTTATTCTCATTAAAAATCAAGTTGGAGGTAAGTCTTAAAGGGATAGTTCACAAAAAAAGGGCATGGTCAGAACTGTACATTAGGTGTTATTAACTTAAAATTACTTACAGATTAATTAAAAGGGTTACATTATTATTATTATGATTATTATTATTATTATTATTATTATTATTCTTATTATTAATATTTTAATCTAAGTCCAAATTATGTATTTTTCCCAAAACCATAATACAAAACAAAACATATTTATTATAAAGGCCCTAATTAATTAATATATATTTAGACATAAGCTATTTATTTAGCTTATTTATTTGGAGTTCATTTTCAATCAGTTTTAATCAGTTTTGTTTATTCATTTATTTTTCTATTAATTGGGACTGTTATGTGATTTTAAACAGACGAACACACCAGGTGCATTTTAAGACACAGTAATCTCACTTTTTTTCAGTGCACACAATAAGTGCATTGTATCAAATTACTAATTTACAGTCCAAAATACATAGCATCATTTTTTAGCACATAATAGTTCAATACGCTTAATATAAAGTGACTGTCATGCCCCTGGACTCATGCTGTGTATTTTTCCCTCTCCATGTGCCTGCCCTGACCCAGTTTTCTTCTCACATGTTATTATGTTTCATTAGTTCCAGGTGTTTCTCATCATCCCCTCCTGTAGTCCTGTGTATTTAATGTGAGTCCTATTTAGAGTTCCTTTGTCTGGTATTGAAAGTTCATCTTTCCCCGCTACGTGTGTGTTCCTAGTTCCGTTGGATGTTTATTAAAGTCTGTTTTTGTGAAGTCTACTCCACGTCTCCTCGTTCCTCGCTCCGTGCTCCTTCACAGTAGCGGCTCGTGAAAGTTGCTTCTCTGACATATTTTATTCACCCTCGTGTGGCTCCGATCCAATATTTTATTTTTCCTTAAAAACTCAAAAACGGATATTACGCAGGATTTATTTTCTCACAGAACACCACAGGGGGTTACAATGACATGGGATGCATAAATGAAGACAACATTTGAACTTTTAGGTGACTTTTTTCACAGATTTACAGATACTTTTTTCTACAGTTTAGAATCAACTGTTTTTGTTTGTTTGTTTGATTGTTTTTCTGCATTATAGCTTAATTAAATAACTAATTACCTACAATGGTAGTCAAATGGGGTTGGATCATATCAGGGTTTAGTCTGCTGGCTTAATTGATTTTTTGTGTCTGCTCCTCCTTTTCTCATCAATTGTATCTCAAATAAAATCAAATTTAGGCCATTCATACTGAATTTGCTTGCCTTAAATCTAACCATGCCACATTTTATCTAAGGATAAATAATTCCATCATTAAATGAAGCACAATGAGATGGATCTATATCTCACTTTTCAGCAATCAATTTTACAGCATTGAGTCACAGCCTTATTTTGGATTTTGTTCCACATATCTATCTGTCTTAAACAGTTCGGCTTTGACTCAAAGATTAAAACAATGAAATATTCCAAGTTACTCAAGGGGTGTTAAAGCGAGCTCATGAAATTCAATCATGCATGTTAGAGAGAAATGTTGTTAAATCTGCAGGATAAGTGCTGGTTTTCCTCAAGCTGTCCACTTTAAGAGACATAAATTATTACAGAATAATTAAATCAATAGTTTGTAATTTGCACAAACGTGCTGACTTGATGACAGAGGGGATACAGTGAGAAATTTTAAATGATATGAAGAATAATGAGTTTGGGGCAAATTTTAAGGTCATTGTGTTAAAACATTTGTGAACCCTTTAGGATCTGGATTTCCGCATGAATGATTTCTCACATATGATCTTCATAATTAGTAAAGGAAGTTGTTCTCAAAAAAAAAAATAACATTATGAGGTTGATATCAGACAGATGTCTTGACGGGGGGAAAAAAACATACAAATCCCCAGTGAAGATCTCAAGGATTTCAGCAAACCTGACATGACCACCAGCCTCCCATGAGCTCAGTTGTTTGGTGTTTTTCTTTTTTTTCTACTGGGAGACGATATGGATGTTATGAAGTGCAACAGCAGCCTGCAGATCTTCAGCTGTCAGTGGAAGATACTGTAGGTCTGCTTGTTAGAGGATTCAGCAGAGTCTTTGGGCTGCTTTAGTAGGATGTCCACTCCTAATGGCAGTAGTGCAGAATTTCTGACGTTTGTAAAGTGGACAGATAGAAGCCTGATTCTTCATAAACCCTTTTGTAACCCGTTTCAGTCTTCAGAGCTTCAGCATCTCTTCCTCTGAGGTTCACTGAAATCTCCTGCGATCAGGATGTTGTCAGGTAAAATCTATAGAGGAACAAAAGACATGGCTGCAGGAACATGAGGGCACTGAAGAGAGCAGCATGTTAGGTGGGGATGAAAATTTGACATTATCTTCGGGGTAAGAAAAAATGCAAAATACAATTAAATAATACAAATAAAAATAAGAAATATAATTGATTTTGACTTGGGAAATGCAAGCAATCATCCAGAAAAACCTACTAACCACAAAGCAATGCACTAAAACACACAGAACACTTTAGCGACTACATAAGGACACCCTGCAAACCCACCAAAACAAGCTAGCATCATTTTTAATGGGAAACAAGTACAAAAAAGTACACATTTTGTTGGTGCATTGAATTACCCATATACAAAATAAGCTGGATATTTTAATGTGCGCATTTTAGGGAGGTTTTCATTTGTGTGAGCATATGTGAACTGCATATATAAATTGGCATGCAATTTTGTTGGTGATGCAGCGTTAATCATCTCCATACTAATGAGAGTTTTAATTATATCCAACTGTTCGACTTTATCTCTATGCAAATCTACTATTCACTGGGGTACACATCCTCAGTCCTACTTCCCACAGACTTAACAAAAAGTAACCAAAATAATTGTCATAATTTTATTTTTATAATATATGGATATATCATATATATATCTTATATATTAGATATATATATATATAATCTATCTAAATATATACTATATCTTATTTTTTTTTTTTTTAAATGATGCCAAATTTACACTGACAGTCGCACATAAGAAAGCACTTCTGAAGCGCATTTAGGCGTCTTACCTAGACCTGTTTAATTGCTACTCAGAGCTGGGTTGCACTTTATTTTACAGAATGTGTACTTACCTGTACTTACAGTGTACTTACCTAAGTACACACTGGATAATATAAGGTATACTGTATAATATAGTATGTACATGCGGAACAGGTCTGTAAAGTAAAGTGCTACCCAGAGATGGCATGAATGCATTTACACAGCAATTACAATGTATGATTTGATACTAAGGGCTGGGGTGGATCTGAGCTGGTCTCAGCCTCAGACATCACATACACGGACCATTGGCTGAACGAGGTTCAAGGTTGTCATCTAATTGGTTGAACTCTACAGGATTTCCCGAGACCCGGGTTTCCTTTTCTTTAACAGTCACCTGAAAACATGCCATTGTAATGCCAAACCCCCTCAAGGAAGAAGAAAGCCATTATGGTCGCTTATCTGGGTCAACTAAACACTGGATTTAAAAAAATATGTGAAGTTCACAGGATAGACTCTAATTTACAGGTGACACACCAGTCGTGTATTGTAAGGAAACTGACTTTACATGTCCATGCCCCTAAACATAACACTGACCAAAACAAACTGTGATTGGTCGCTTCAAATTACTGTAAGACAGCCTCTAGGGTGGTCATTGGCCAATGAGAGCTACGATAAAGTCTGGACCTTCTGCCACTAGACTGAAGATCTAGCTAAGCCAGACTAGGGCTGCGTTTCACTTCTTTTTTAGACTCACACTTACGACCCTCCCCAAGCACTTCCCCTCTGGGGAAACTCCACTGCCATAAAGTGTGTTCCACTTCGTGAAGTGGACGAGGGAAGTTCATAAGACAGATCCTCGACCCTGAGATTTTGACTGAGGGAGCGAATCTATTTCATATGTACACTTTAGGCCGCCCCATTTAAAACAATGCAACGCGATTTTGAGGTCACCATAGATTGTGTTATATATATATATATATATATGACACCAAGTCTAATTAGCCTTTTTCAGAGGTAATTTCCTTAATCGAACAGTTCGCACAAAAAAAATCCAAATTCTGCTCGTCAATAATATTACTTTGCATTCAGTATTTGCTATGTAAGAATGTTGTTCTAGAGGTCAAACTACATTTGGGAGTAACACATACAAAGGTTTTTCCCACCTAGTTGTAAATTTGCCATCTTTTTAATTAGGGGATGTGTGCATATTCCACTCACAGTATGTTTCAAGAACTTCCTTTGCACTTCGCACTTCTTACTCCCAAAGAGGAGGAAAAAAAATTAACTATGCAATATTTATGAAATGCCAACTCAGCTCAGTTAACACATCCAATCAAAAATCTGATGGCATTCACACACACACATCGGCTCCATGCATATTATAATTAATATTATTAGCTCTGTTTAGTCAAATTTCCACATACTTCTCTGACACAAAATTTATATTTTGATAATAATTGCAAACAAGACAATTATTAATATTTCAAAAATAATTCACATCCGTGGTACTGGGCATGCTCTCTGGGCCTAATCATTTTCATAGACATCTGTGCAAAAGAAACAAACATGAAAGCTTGTTTCTTCAAAGCACTTGGGATGTCCTGCTGCTATGCATCTTTTAATATTTAGCCCACAAAACTTTGAAAAAGTTCATGTAGTATTTTTCCCCCCCTTCTTTTTTTCAGAAAACTTGATCTTCAGAGCTCATATCAGCTGTGTTTGCCAATGCATATGCTTTTTTTCCCTCATGAACCTCTCCAGCTAAAAGCATCTGTTTGAGGTCAAACCTCCACTTATAGAATAACATTTAGGGAATTTTCTTTGTAAAAACACAATGTTCTTTCAGGCTCTGATTAATTTCAGCACCTGTGTCAATATGCTGCATTTCCTGGGTGCTCTATTTTTCCTCCTTCCTCATTTCAAGCTAGTCAAAGTATTTCCAAAAATACTGGGCTGCGTTATTATCCCTCTCCTCTAATATAAGAGTGCGCTTTCATGTGTAAAATCTTTGCCGGAATGAGATTCTGACTAGTTAATGTATCCCATCGAAGTCTTTGATATCCCCAATTATGTAAACAAGCTTTAATAAGTAAACAGACCGGGTGCTACAATATTGAATCTGATTAGGGCCCTGTGGTCAGAAATGTCAGCACTTTCTTTCAAAGCAATCTGGGATCAAAGGCTCTAGGGCTTCCAGACTGGATTTGGCATTAACTGCTTGTGCTCAGGGAAACATGACCCTGACGTTATCGACGACTGGTTTGTCCTAGATGATTAGCTTAATGCCAGCTGCAGAGAATCCAAAACAGATGTAACCACACTGGCTGGCTGGGTGTAATGATAGCCGTGACTTTAGCTTATCGACAAGCCACACTAACCGGTCCAGGTCCAGTGATGTATTTTAATGTATAAAGACCCCTTTATACTGTGTGAAGAAAACAAAATATGATATTATGAACATAATGTCTGTAAATGTACATATGTTGCTGTTTTTTTTTTTTACTAAGTAATGATACTTTTATTCAGCGAAGATACATGAAATTAATTAATGCTTTGCCATCACTGGAATTAAAATTACATTTTAAGGTAACACTTTACAATAAGGTCTCATTTGTTAACATTAGTTAGTGCATTAACTAATATAAACTAACAATGAGAAATATATTTTTTGCAGCATTTATTAACCTTTGTCAGTCACTTAATACAAAAATGTCCATCGTAGTTCAGATACAACTTTTGATCCTAAAAATGTTAGTAAATGTTGAAATTTATATTTCAATTGATAGCTAAGATAAATAAAATAAATCCTGTAAAATTATTGTTCATTGTTAGTTCATGTTACCTAAATAACAAATGAAACCTAATCGTTTAAAATACATTAAAAAAAAATCTATTTTATTGCAATATTACACAATATACTGTATTGTTGATCACGTTGACCACTTTACTGAGCAGTAATGTAACTGTATTTATAACTTTTAACAATACATAAACCGCAAATATTAGAAACTAGTCTAAAACAACTATTTTAATAACATATTTTTTACCAAATGTTATTTTTCAATTGCTTGAGTGAAAGATATGTATTCATTGTGAATGGTGTGTGTATATTATATATATATATCTCTATAGATATATATATATATAGATATATATATATTATCTATATATATATCATGCTAAAACATCTACATGTACTTACAATATAACAAAAACAAATTACAATTTATATGTGACCCTGGACCACAAAAGTAGTCTTGACCACTCTTAAGCTTTGCTGGGGCAGGCCTAATTTGTAGCAATAGCATAAAATACATTGGTACAGGGTGTCAAAATTATTGATTTTTCTTTGTATGCCCAAACATCAGTATGATCTTTAAGTAAAGATCATGTTCCATGAAGATATTTGTAAATGTACTACTGGAAATATATTAAAACTTAATTTTTGATTAGTAATATGCATTGCTAAGAACTTCATTTGGACAACTTTAAAGGCAATTTTCTCAATATTTTGATTTTTTTTTGCACCCTCAGATTCCAGATTTTCACATAGTTGTATCTCGGCCAAATATTGTCCTATCCTAACAAACCATACATCAATAGAAAACTTATTTATTCAGCTTTCAGATGATGTATACATCTCAGTTTCGAAAAAATGTAACCTTATGACTGGTTTTGTGGGGGGTTTCCCCCTACGGGGGGCCCCCCCAAATAAACAAACACAAAATTTGGTCTAAGTAAGTAAATAAATAAATAAATACAAAATTCAAAACATGCTTCAATACATACTTTTGAAAGGTCATTATAATGGAGAAAGATGTTTTCTACCAGCAGGGTAGACTATCTGCTGAAACTAACAAGTCAAACCTTGACCCCCTGGTGTAGTACATTTCAAAGCATGATTTGAGATCCTGGGATTAAATTAATTCAACACAAGCCACATGACTTTGCTCACAAACTTGTTTAGACTGAACTTTGACTGGCTGAGTTGCTCTCTTAAACATCTCTCACTGTTAACCGCAGTGCGTTGACCTCTAGCCACCACTTCAGCAAAGTGAGAGGAAGTGCATTAAGGTTTTGGGGGGCTTTTTAGCTGACCATTTCACCTTCCGACTCAACGGCTACATAATATGTGAAACCCAACCAAACGAGACACCCATCAATCCAGCGTAATTCACTCTCTGAGCCAACTCCACTTACAAACTCAATGCAAATTCAATACGTGTAGTATTGACCCTATGCTGTCTCGAAGCAAAGACCCTGCAGTGCTGATTACTCCATTTCCATTAAGAAAATGAATTTTTACTTCCTAGTCCAACAATGTGTATTTTAATTTTTTTTTTACCAATAATTCATAGGCCTGAGATAATGCACTGACATTGTAGAAGTGCAATCAGACAATGCAGCACGAGCAATATTCATATAGCATTACAAGGACACACAATGCTTAATGTATTGTGATGATTGTATTTCGCAGACTAATCAGACTTCTGCGTACGCCTCCGAGGATCAAAGAATATGCATGTATTGTCATTACTCCCTGCAACTCTTAACTCAGAAATTATAAATGAGAGGCTTTTTGATTTATTGATGAAACCAGCGTAGTGAAGTGCTTTTTGCCGCGGGCACGACTCAAGGCTAAACCAGTTATAACAAAGATAAAAGCCAAAAATGATGTTGAATTTCAAGCTATCCATAACAAATGAGATCTCCTCTTTTGATATTCTGCCTCTGAAAATGTACAATAATGGACTTTACGGCATTGAGATTCTTTTTCAAGTGCAGGTAAAATGCACAAATAAATCTTCAGATCCCTTCGAGGGTGAAGAAGGCCTGGGAGTGAAGGGCTACAGGCGGACCGGATTCGTAGCTCCAGTGTTTATGCAAGCGTTCATTGGGCTGATTAAATTCTGATTAAGTGTTTCCACTGAATAAACATGTAACGTGCATTAGCTGAAACCTTGTGATGCGTTTATTATTAATGAAATGATCGTGTTGTATTTAGGGGCTGTTGTTAGAATATTACGCAAACTGGATTCCGTATAGCATCTATGCAAGTGGCGGAGACAAGGATCATGTGACACTGAAGACTGGAGTCATATGCTGAAAATTCAGTTTTACATCACAGGAGTAAGTTGCATATTCAAATAGAAAACTTATTTTAAACTGCAAAAACATTTTCATAACATCACTATTGTTTACTGTATTTCTTGATATGTTTAATACATACAGTCTTGCCATATAAAAAAAAACTTACCGGCCCCAAACTACTGAACGATTGTGCAAATGTGCATATTTAGCTGATCGGAAATGGTTTTGGTGGTGAGCTAAAACCAGCAAACCACATTGGGCTGGTTTAATTTTTATTTTATTTCCAGCAGGTCTATCTGCAAAAACTTTTAAGAAAACTCAAATACTTTTGCACGGCCACTGATTGACAAACCACACTTAAGGCTCCAGGCAGGGAAAAATAAAAAATAAATACTCCGAATAATATTATGTATGTATGACTATGTAGTATGTATGTATGTATATATATATATATAGTATATATATATTCTATATATCGTATCTCATAATACTCAAATATATTAGCTATGCGTTTTATATTTGTAGTGCATATTTATAAGTTGATTTATATGTTTTTACAGATTTTTTTCTTCGCACAGCTATGTAGAAAAAGGCATTTAAAATATTATGTGGAAAATATTAATTTTATATAGTCTTAAAAATTGTATTGTAAAGTACTACAGTATCATTCAAAAGTATGGGGTCATTAATTGTATTTATTTATTACATTTTTTATTTTAATCATAACTTTAATTAGCAATACTTTAAGTGACAGTAGAATAACTACATATTAAGAAAATATATTTTTTATTTTAATTAGTAATTACATATTACAAATATGAAAAATAAAATTTTAAATGATAATGATATTTCACAGTATTACCGTTTTTAAACATGAACAGAATCTTACCGACCTCTAACATTAGTAAATGTGTAAATATGCATAGGGAGCCAATAAGACCGTTTCTGATTAGCTAAATAAGACCAACAAACCACCTTAGAGATGAGATTTAGCCTCTGCAAGAAACTTTAACTCTGTGGATCATTCCCGTCCCTCAACTCCACCTGAAATCCAATCAATTTACATTCAAACTTTAAACCGCAAAATTAGCCCACTATGCTAGGTTATTAATTACCACCTGGCCGTCCTTGCTGGTTGGGAAAGGCAAAGGCTGTGGAGGTCTTTTCCACACCCCGTTCTCATCCCTCCCCGTGTCCTCCTCCTCTTCAATTCCGGAGACGGCGTCTGGAGGCTGACACCAGCAGCTCTGGCACGTAGGGTCATTACCAGAGCTGTCATTAAGAAATGAAATCAATCCCCAAAATGCAGCAAGCTCAGGGGCGAGGTTGCACGATAGCGATTGGGAATGTGTGCGTGTGCACGCTGATGGCAGCGAGGGAGGAACGGAGGGGGCTATCGCTTCATAAGCTGTAGATTGCTTTCCCCACCGCACTAATTATGATGTAACTGGAACAACAGCGTGAGGTGAGTGTGTGAGGTGATTAACCTCGGGCGGCTGAGAAATGAATCTAATGAGGAGAGCGGGACATTGGAACTGTTCAATCAATTTTGCCTCCCTCTCTCTCTCACTCTCTCACTCTTTCTTTCTCTCCCTCCCTCTCGTCTCCGGAGCATTTAAATGCATTTGTGACCTTGTAATGGGTGACAGTGGCAGTCTCTTGAACCCATTTAGCATAGCACGTTCTCTTCATTTGTCTCCCTGGCCTGCTGGATTTCTCCTGGATGAAGGATGGGACTTGCTCTCACGTGACCGGAGGAAAGACAAACTTTGGGTTTTTCCCCCTTGAACGGTCAGTGAATGATGCTATCACGCCACTTTGAGACCGGTGTCATTGCCAGGACAAGGAGAAACAAAGAGAAACAAGGCATTTAAGCGAGACGCCGGTGCATTAATTAAACAGGCTTCTCAAAAGCACAGTCAGCCTTAATAGGCAGAATATTATTACACATCCATGCTATTAAAATCTCAACCCAGAGTTGAGGGATGAGGACAAACATTTCATCACTTCTAAATATGTCAATACATTATTAACATGATGTAATTTACACAAGTGCCCTGTTTAAATGCTAAAAATAGACATATAGTTCTGAGATTATTAGTTTAAAAGTTGGCTTTGTACTGTCCTAGCTTCCGATTGGGTAGTACAGGTTTGTGAGTTGATGAAAAGCTAATCAATTGAATCAAACATAGCATGAACATAAACGAATGGGGTTGTATAGAGCGATATCACCAATCAAATCAAAGGCTGTGATTTAAAGGGGTCATGCAATGGAGAATCAAAATGCACTTGATATGAATTTAAATTATGAATTATTATTTATACCCTCCTGAGATGCCATGATTTGAAATCACCCCTTAACATGCAACATCATCATCATATGCCATTAAAGATGTGATCTGAACTCAAGTCTGTCCATCAATTGCAAGAGCGATACTGGTGTTAGGTAAAGGAAGACCGTTTTTGGTGCAAAAAATAAAAACCTTGCAAACGGTATAAACTAACCTCAAGAAACATAATATGAAATCTGAAACTGCATTTCATGAGCATCATGACCTGTGATCGGTGTGACATGTACAGGCTCATGTACACTGTTTGTGCATTTGTGAATCAACTTACTAAACCATATACTTCAAACCGTTCCTGTTAGTGTGAAAACCATTTGTTTTCTATATTGTGATTATTATACAGAAAGCAAACAAATCTCATGCCATTTGATTTTTGGCAAAACTCCTATAATAATTAATGACATCATGTTTTCACTGTTAGTTATGATGAAAATATTTGTGAGATTGCAGAAATCGCATTGCAATAAGGAGATCATTGGATCATGTGCTCAGTAGACACGACTGTGTTTGGCTACAGTTCAGCGCTGCGTATAATACTATATTCGATGATTTTCACGATTAGCTAATCTTGGCGGCTGTTATACTGTAGTAAAAATACAGTAAAAGTTTTTGAGAGAGTTCCACATGTAATGCTCATTTCATATGCAACGATATTAGCCAATCATAGCAGTGAGTCTCACAGCAGCCACCCCCTTCCAACAGAGCATCCAAATCAGAGGGATACATTTAAGGTAGAAAATTACTATTTATATGTAAATTGTGACAGTTTTTGATGATGAAACACAAGAAACACATCAGAAATATCATAAAATAATAAAGAAAAAAATGCATTCCATCTCCCTTTTAAAGAAGTATATAGTCTGATGTGTTCCAGATTGAAGAGTGCCACTGTGTTCATTACTTGGTTCGAGTTGGCAGCGCTTCTCACAAAGTCCATCTCTGCAACAGTTTAACACGCATTTGGGAACACAATGAGAGCTAGATTCACTTTAGCTCCATTCACCTCCACACAACATTTTTGTGAGCACAAGTTTACAGCATTTCCCCAATTGAATGCCAAAAGAAAAGCATGAGGATTTTACATGTTAAAAGCTCAAGGTTTTCATTGTTTGAAACTCAAGAATTGATGACATAAATGTTTGTATTGTAACTTGTAGTGCTGAATGGTTCTTATAAAGAGTGAACTCCCTTGAAAGTAACTATTTTCTGTAGCAGTATGGAAGGAGATGTCATACCGCAGTTCAAATCACAAGCGCAATATATGACATAACCATAATATAATTTTTCAACATTATTTGTCAAAACATCTACTGCACTGAGCCTAACAACGTGGCTATTATACTCAAGAAGAACATGCTACCTTATCTAAATGACAGTCTTTGAGAAAGTTGAGAGTCTTTGTCTATTCCAAAAACCTCATTTATAAGAGCAGAGCAAAACATGTGAGCAGTTCACAAAACACACAACTTTTCCAGGTATTTTTGCAGCAGCCTCATTCAATATTATGGCCTTTACTTGCCTGAATACATGACTACAGGTATGCTATATTCTCAGGGATGTGTGCTACAAAACAGCGTTTTCTCCCGAATTGACTATTGCAACGCTCTGTTGGCTGGGCTTACAAAAGCTACCCTAAACAAATTGCAGGTCGTGCAAAATTGTAATGCAAGAATCCTAACTAGAACAAGGATAAGGGATCATATCACTCATATTTTGGAGTCTTTGCATTGGCTTCCTGTTAGGTTTAGGGTTAATTTTAAAATTCTAATGTTCACTTACTTGCATGGTTTGGCACACCAATATTTGTCAGAGCTTTTAACTCCATATACTCCAAGGCAGAACCTCCACTCTTCTGATATTGGGTTGTTAACTGTTCCGTCTACCCGTCTAAGATCAGTGGGTTATAGGGCTTGTTCTTCTCTAGCTCCAAATCTATGGAATTCCCTTCCTATTGAAATAAGGCAGTCGAATTCTCTGAACATTTTTTAAATCTCGCCTTAAAACTCATTTCTTTATGGAAGATTTTACTTGAATTTTCATATAAATTGTATATTATTTCTATGTTTAAGTGTAATTTTTAATGCATGTTTCCTTTTTTTGTTTCATAAGGTTTTGTATGGTGTATTTCAATGTTTTCTTTATGTAAAGAGCTTTGAGAAGTAACATTTAAAGTTGATATAGAAAAAGATTATTATTATTATTATTATTATTAATCCTGGAACCAAACCGAAGAAACATTTGCAATGCGAAGGCTACAAAAGCTCGCCAAGAACATTGTTAAGTGTCAAATTTTTTGCACAAGTTCTGAGCCTAGCAACCTTTAAATCTCTTCAGCAGAGCTGATTTCTTAATAGATAACCTTCGTCATTTCAGTACATTCTTTTCCTAACCAGCCATTTCAGTCCATGTGAGTTTTCTTAATCATGATGTTTTAAAACCATTTGGAGGTGCTGTTAGATTTCCTTTCTTAAGTGTGAGACCTGTAAACTTTCACATGGCCTGTGCTGTTAATACACATGATGCCCACATTCAACAGGAACAAGTCTGTTTAACTCTATCAAATGCACAATATTAATAATTAAATAAAGGTTATATTTTATTTTTTTTTTCCCATCTCTTAGAGAACATGTTGTATGCAAGTTCTTTTCACTTGACTCAACTTCAACTAGCATTGCTCTATCTATCAATTCTAGCACTTGTGAATCCTTGTATTATATAATATCGACTTTTCAGTGGACTATAAAAGGTAAGAACAGTCTTTCTCCACATCAATTCACGTGTTTTCCTTCACCATTTGACATTTTTCTCCTCAAATGCTGAAACAAAGGCAGCATATCTATATTTATTCAAAGTATGTGAATATGAGGAATGTGATTGGCTGTCGGTTGCTAAGGATCTAGTGTAACATTCTAACACTGCATTGTTCACACTGTACACATTTAGCATTTCAATGCAGGATTAAAGCCACAAAAGCTCTACTAACACTCCTCCTAACCCCGCTTCAATACTACATGACTGAAACTTGGGTTTAAAAGCTGGGTTTAGAATGGTGATAACCCGTCATGTGACTGGGAACACTAGATTGCTTTCATACTTCCTTTCAAATGCAAATCAAATCAGAGTTAACACAAACTATCTTGTCACACTAAGGTGCAAACAAGCGCCCTAGAGGGGAATAACACTTTTAGACCAAACAAATGTTATACAAAACATTTTATACAGTCTAATTAAAAATGAAAATAAAATATAAAAATGATGTGCATGTTGTCATTGTTTTGTTCCATTAAACAATATGTCTATATATATATATATATATATATATATATATTATATATATTATTATATATATATATATATATAATATGTATATATATATATATATATAATTATATATATATATAATTATATATATATATAATTATATATATATATAATTATATATATATATAATTATATATATATATATATATATAGATTATATATATATGTTATATATATCTATATATATTAAGGTATATCTATATATATATATATTATGTATATATATATATATATATATACTCTGTATATTAATATATCTATATATGATATGGTATATATATATATATATATGTATATAATGTATATGTATATACAGTGTTTACGGAAAGTATTCAGACCCCCTTAAATTTTTCACTATTTGTTATATTGCAGCCACTTGCTAAAATCTTTAAGTTAATTTTTTTTCCTCATTATGTACACACACACCCCATATTGACAGAAAAACACAGAATGTTGACATTTTTGCAGATTTATTAAAAAAGAAATCTGAAATATCACATGGTCCTAAGTATTCATTTTTGCTCAGTATTTAGTAGAAGCACCTTTTGATCTAATACAGCCATGAGTTTTTTGGGAAAGATGCAACAAGTTTTTTATACCTGGATTTGGGGATCCTCTGCCATGCCTCCTTGCAGATCCTCTCCAGTTCTGTAGTTCTGTCAGGTTGGATGGTAAACGTTGGGGGACAGCCATTTTTAGGTCTCTCCAGAGACCTAAATTGGGTTTTAAGTCAGGGCTCTGGCTGGGCCATTCAAGACAGTCACAGAGTTGTTGTGAAGCCACTTCTTCGTTATTTTAGCTGTGTGCTTAGTGTCTTTGTCTTGTTGGAAGGTAAACCTTCGTCCCAGTCTGAGGTCCTGAGCACTCTAAAGAAGGTTTTCGTCCAGGATATCACTGTACTTGGCCGCATTCATCTTTCCCTCGATTTGCAACCTGTCGTCCTGTCCCTGCAGCTGAAAAACACCCCCACGGTATGATGCTGCCACCACCATGCTTCAAAGTTGGGACTGTATTGGACAGGTGATGATGAGCAGTGCCTGGTTTTCTCCACACATCCCGCTTAGAATTAAGGCCAAAAAGTTCTATCTTTGTCTCATCAGACCAGATAATCTTATTTCTTACCATCTTGGAGTCCTTCAGGTGTTTTGTAGCAAACTCCATGCGGGCTTTCATGTGTTTTGCACTGAGGAGAGGCTTTCATCCAGCCACTCGGCCATAAAGCCCAGATTGGTGGAGGGCTGCAGTGATGGTTGAGTTTCTACAACTTTCTCTCATCTCCCGACTGCATTTCTGGAGCTCAGCCACAGTGATCTTTGGGTTCTTCTTTACCTCTCTCACAAATTCTCTTCTCCCCCGATAGCTCAGTTTTTCCTTCCTAGATAGCTCTAGGAAGGGTTCTGGTCGTCCAAACGTCTTCCATTTAAGGATTATGGAGGCCATTGTGCTCTTAGGAAACTTAAGTGCAGCAGAATTTTTTTTGTAAACTTGGCCAGATCTGTGCCTTGCCACAATTCTGTCTCTGAGCTCTTCAGTCAGTTCCTTTGACCTCATGATTCTCAATTGCTCTGACATGCACTGTGAGCTGTAGGTCTTATATAGACAGGTGTGTGGCTTTCCTAATCAAGTCCAATCTTTATAATCAAACACAGCTGGACTCAAAGGAAGGTGTAGAACCATCTCAAGGATATCAGAAGAAATGGACAGTACCTGAGTTAAATATATGAGCGTCACAGCAAAGGGTCTGAATACTTAGGACATGTGATATTTCAGTTTTTCTTTTTTAATAAATCTGAAAAATGTCAACAGTTCTGTGTTTTTTCTGTCAATATGGGGTGCTGTTTGTACATTAATGAGGAAAATTTTTTTACTTAAATGATTTTAGCAAATGTCTGCAATATAACAAAGAGTGAAAAATGTAAGTGGGTCTGAATACTTTCCGTACCCACCTGTATATATATATATATATTATATATTATATATATATATATATATACTTATATATATATATATAAAAAGTATAATTATGAGAATATTAGTAATATATATATAATCTTTAAAAAATGCATACAATAATATCATTTAGAGATATATATTGAATTATTATTTATTATTATTATATTATTATTATTATTATAACCCACTATCTATATATCCAGAATATTTCCTAATTTAATTGTTAGTTTATGCTAACATAATCTAAACACTTTAATCTATGAAATCTTTTCAACAACTTCAAGATGTATTCTGAAAACAGTATTTAGCTTCTGAAGTATTTTTTCGAAAAAAGTTTAAGAAAATTATATTATTATTATATTCTTATTTATTATTAGTAGTAGCAGTATTAATATAATAATCCTTTAATTTACTTTCTTTGTTTTTCTGGAAGCCAAAATAATATAATATATATATATAGTATATATATAATATCTATATATATATATATATAAATATATAAATAAATAATAATCAAAAAAGTTTTGCAAACAGATTCGGTTCCACACCAAAAGCACTAGTACGAAAGTGGCCTTAATCTCATATTTAGTTTTCTCTCGCTGCGGTCAGCTTTTCTGTCTGTTACATGCCGCTTTTCAAATCGAGAGAAGTGATGAGAATACATTACGGAGAGGTCGACTGAAAGCAGAAAGTGCTTATTGTGATCAGCGTGGCCCAGTTTCCCCAGTATTCACTCTTTGGAGAGGCCTAAAGTAATAGAGGCCTTTGATTCCTTCATTAAGTCACTGCCTCACTCCTCCCGCTCTTTCCTGAGGCACCAGACAGGACTCCGTCCTTGGACACTGCTGAGAAACATCCTCTGAATAATCAGTAAGTTTGAGTTATAGTTCCACAGCCTGATGCTGACATGCCCATCTAAAGAAACAGTGTGTTCTCCTTGCAGCTTCTTTTCCTGTCCTTCTCCATTTCTCTCTCTCCCTCTCTCTGCACGAGAGCATGCGCACGCCTTCACATTTCAACTTGTCATGCATAAATAATCACCAAAAGCTCAGTCGCACCCTGAGCGTTTGGACATAATGTAGGAATTCAGCCTGCATGGCCAAAGCACTAATTTGGTGGCAAGGATGACATTTTTAAGACATTTGCGGCGTCTTTAAGGAAAGAAGCCAGAAATTAGAGCCTGTCTGGGCTGTGTGTTAAACAGATTCTTTCATGTCTTATTAGCATGATTAGGTCTTGACCTTGTTAGCCTCCATCATTGTTTCTCCCTTAGCGTCTCCTTTGGAACGTCTAATTCCTCTCCCCGTCATGGCACACGTAATTATTCAGGAAACACGCAAATCTGTAAAATCATTTTCTATGTGCATATTAACTGTTTCTCTAACAAGAGACTTGTGTTCAAATCACCTTGAAACTGAAATGGACTTAATGTGCGTTCTTAAAACATATTGCTGGTGTTATTTTACACCATATGTAAGTAATTCCAAATAAAGAATATTTGTCTTTGCAGTTCTTCATAAATATGGCATGCTGGGCCTTTGAAACACCTTTACTTCAGTCGGACGTCAACAACTCTCTTCAAATCCCGTTTTATCAAATCCTGAAAAATATAAAATCCCCAAAAGTCCTGAGCTACATTTTTCTCATTTAATACCCAGTTTCACACAAAAACACATGGTAAAATGGTTATGGAACAGAATGCTAGAGTACAAAAAACCTGTTCAACCCTTCCTCTCCAACCACTTCTATTATGGTAAAAAATGCCCACTTGCACAATCTAATCGAAATCCAATGGATAAAATTAATTTATGTACTAAATATTTAACATTGAATATCCTGTTGCACTCAGAAATGTCAAATTACAGAAGAAAAATGGCCAGTAGACACAGTTTATCTGTATTATTATTATGTTGCCCTTTTGAACATATATAAAAAAACCTTAACAAAAGTTACATTATTTTCTCAATTACTCATCAAAATCTGATACATTTTGGAACTATTCAGTAACAGCTTTCCTTTTCAGATAATATAACAAATCTCTCTTTTCTCTAAGAAAAATGTAGCTATTTTTAGCTTGCGATTGTGAAATGCACAAAAAGTATGCTTTTTAGAGAAAAAAAAAGAAGCATGAAAGTCCACCCATAAACATAAATTGCAGGGGCCTAAGCAGATCGCATGATTGAAAAATTAGTTATGAATTGCCATGAGACTGTTTTGGCAACCTCCACCTTGCAGGATCTAATCAAATTGCAATAGGTTAAATAAATTAATGTCCCACATATTTAACAATGTAACATTTCATGGTCACATTAATGATGACTTTTTGGGAAAAAAAAAATCGGAAAGCATTTATAAAAGTTGTGCTATAAACTTCAAACCCCCCTGAAATATCTTTCCTTTTAGTATAATTTTCAACCAATCCTTTCTAACCATCAATATCCATTCTGAAATATACTATAACATCCTTTTACGCTATCCAGACAAATTCTGATGTATAAAATCCTTCCCCACATTCTGTTTCACTCATCACCCTCATCATGGCCTGGTTTATGTTTAGCTATTATCACATTATGCCCAGGAACCTACAGTATGTGTAATGATTTGGGCAGACGAAGCACGGAAAGCAATGTTAAATCCAACTTAAAGGTTAGTTCACCCAAAAATGAAAATTAGCCCATAAATTACTCACCCTCAAGTCATCCTAGGTGTATATGACTTTCTTCTTTCAGACGAATCCAGTCGGGGTTATATTAAAAATTGTCTTTGATCTTTCTAGCTGTTTAATGCCACTCAGTGGGTGTTACATGCATCAGTCCAAAAGCACTTAATTAAAATGCACCCATCCATAAAAAAAAAGTGTCTCACACAGCTCTGGGGGGTGAATCGATGCTTTTTTCTAAGAAAAATATCCATATTCAAAACGTAATAATCACATTAATGTAGCTTTATCTCATTGTGTTGTACAATGGAAGCCGTTCCGGGCGGCTGACGTATGAGGTCGGCGTTGTGCATGCTCCACTCAGAAGTGACACATGCGGAAGCGCAGGGGAGAGATCAAAACAAAACAACAGTCACTAATTAGAAGTACAAAACGAGGATTTGTAAAGAAGAATGTCGAAGGATTTCGATATAAGCCAAGAGGAGACTGGTTTTCCTTTGCTAAAGTAAGGATACTTTGCTTCCTTTGCTCCTGTTAACAAACGTTGGTTTTCACGAGACTCACTGGCACATCGCAGCGCTGACCTCATACGTCATCAGCCCGGAACTGCTTCTAGTGTACAACAGTGAGCGCAAGCTACATTAAAGTGATTATTACATTTGAAAATTGATGTTTTTCTTACAAAAACGCATCGATTCGCTACAGAAGGCTTTGTTCACCCCCCGGAGCTGTGTGAGACACTTTGTTTTTATGGATGGGCGCATTTTATTTAACTGCTTTTGGACTGATGCATGCAACACCCGCTGAGTGCCATGAAACAGCTTGAAAGATCAAGCAGTCTAGTTCGTAAATCGAAGCGTAACTCCGAATGGATTTGTCTGAAAGAAGAAAGTCATATACACCTAGGATGACTCAAGGGTTAGTAATTTATGGGCTAATTTTCATTTTTGGGTGAACTAACCCTTTAAGTCTCCATTAATCAAGATCTTCAAGTCAACAGGTCGTAACAATACAAAAATGTACTTAAGGCCGTGTAAAGTGATTCTAACACTGAAAGCCAACTCTCATCGTCTCAATCACCGCTCAGCCTGCGTAACACGCCCGATTCAACCTGCTCGCCCAACACCTCCACCAGTGTGGACAAGACTGGAGTGATGAGGAACATATCGCCTTTGGCAACTGTTTCAAGTTGCTTGAGTGTAAAGCAGAGCTGCCTGTCACCTCCCATGATCCTCAGCAGAGGACTCCGGCACCTTGATTTTGCCGTCGCCTCATCTGTGGGCAACATTTGCAAGGAGTAATTGATGGTGGCATTGACAAATGCGGAGTCCACCTTGCATAATTAATAAATGAAAGCGATGTGCTTTGCAGCGCTTCTTGTGATGTGTGGGAGAGAAGGTGTGCCTGCACTAGATGCAGTAATTTGGGGACGAACCTCATTTGCATTCCTCAGACTGCGCTAAAACACGAAACACGGGTTCTGATAAACATCGTTTGCTGCGACATGAAAGTCGCCTGCATTTGATAATTTGAGGGGAAGGTGTATGGAACTTGTAACATGCATTATCATGGTCTATCTGAAAATAAGGCGGCGAAAAGATCTGTTTTACGGAAAATCAAATCTCATGATGTATTTCTGAAGGCCAAACAAGAAGTTTGCATCATCCTGGTTCCCTTGACAAAATCCCAGTAGGATTTTTCCATTGGTCTTTGGATTACTGCAGAATATAAGCTATGTGACAAATAAAAGTGTATTGTTATTATACAATCAGTTCATTATGATAATCGTAAACATCTTTTATACATTTTGAAGCCCAAAATCATTCGCCAGAAGTAAAAATCTAAATTGATCTTACTGCACGTTTTCCGGAAGTTTCAAAGTGACATGTCCAGTGAGTGGCGCTCAACATGCATTCAACATGGGACCGTGGCACGTTTTTATTACATGGGTACAGACACACATTGCTGTGTTATTACGTTACTTAAGGTATGTATTGTGGCGGATCAAAATTAAAATTCCTGGGGAGTGTCGCTAAAAGTTTAAGGCTCTATTGTTGAAAAATAACATACCCACTACACTAATCCCAACCGTAAACCTACCCGATAGTGTTAACACATGCAGAAGTGATATAAAAATGCATTCGCTGATGCATCCATGCTATTTTAAATTTGACATAGCTGTTTTGTCGAACCACAGTTTCGGAGCATTTCACGTCACTACCAAGCAAACCTACTGATTTAGAAAAACCCATCCATATGAACACTGAAAAATATCAGGTTTCAAATATCACAGAATATTTTTGAATTGGTTTGAAATGTCAATTGTTTTGAAATCATAACATAATATAGTGCAAGGAATTGTGCGAAAATTAGTCTCTTAATTGAACCTCTGGCCCTGTGAATCATACTTTGTGTGAAAATGAATTAAAGTTGTTAGAGTTTTACTGCCTCTAATGTTTAATTCAACTGGAAACTGCAGCGATTCGTATGTATAGGTAATTTTTTGAGTTTTGTAGAAATATAGGTAGAGGCATGTATTTCCAATGAGCCTGGGTAGGATGTAGTTTATGTTGTAGAATACATCGTAAAAATATCTTGAGCTTGTGTTGACCACAGTCCTTATTCACAGTCCCAATCAAAATATCCATTTACTTTAAAGACCACGGAACCAGAAGTGCTAAAAATGCAACTTGTTTCTTGGCTTTGTTCTAAAAAAAGCTGTCTTCCCTCCACCACTGAGTTTCCTGAACAGGATTTGTGTTGTTCTTCTTTGTAATGGTACACTGGACAAATAGCATTAGTGTTTCATCCAATTAAAAACGCCATACCTTAATTGAATTGAAACCTTTTCAACCTTTTCCGCCAGCCCTAACACACGGCTAAATGCACATGAGGACATGTCAGAATAAAACAAACACTGAAGCATGCAGTTATCAACACGCCACATGCGCTGCCTTCCCCGAGAACAAACATGAAGGCGGGATGCTTGCCTTTGTTCCTCCAGCGGTTCATTGGAAGCGTTGGACTAAAGCAGTTCCAGGCGATCTGGTGTCTTGCAGGATTGTCTCTCGGGTTCCAGGCTGCGACTCTGGACGCAGAACTGGCTGCTGTTCAGAAAACAAAGAAGCAAAGGTCACGGCCCATACACAGCAGTACAATGGCCTCATGGTTACAAACCCAAGATAATCTTTGTAGTAAAAATAAAGAATTGACCCTGTGACCCAAAGGCAAGCATAAAGGCACACAGTTTCTGCGTTGAAATAAATAAGTAGCTATGAAGAGGGGAAAAAGATGCCCTTCAAGGTTGCATCCGAAGTCAGGAAGCAAAAACAGCTGGCTTGGGAGCATTTAGAAGAGGGCCGCCATGGCATTGTCTATTTTATCACCAGTAATGTGTACTATTTGTTCCACTCAATGTGCAGCGAGAAGGCGATTTAGAAAGATTGATCTTTTCGCTTTTGTTGAAGACCAAACTCTGAGGCATCAATATATGTCCTGAAACAAACCTTGATTAGTTTCCACAAACCACAAGACAATATGTGCAGTAACAGAGAGGAAGCCTGCTTTTATTTATTGCGGTGTTGTGGTAGAGTAGCCATTTTAACAACATTAGTAAAGCACATCTGTACAGCTCAGCTTACACTGTAATGCATTGTAATTATGGGACGCATTTCTCAGAAAAAATGGTGCAATATAACCCACGATAAAAAAAGCAATATTGTACAATATAAACATGCCTCAGCAATGTATTTCACTCTTTTAGTCTTTAGCTAAGAAACAACAGTATCTAACATTGGTATTTAAATGCACGCACAACCATAACTAAAGCTTCATTAAAGGGTTATGCTGCCAGAGTGACCTGGCCATATAATAACAATTAACTAATGACCCTCATTCATAGAATTGCTTGACATGGTTGAATATTACCATCATTTTTGAATATTTAGCATATCTATCAACATTAGAAAGAATGAAATGAGCTGAGAGCCAAACTGTTTATGCAAGTCAGGGCTTCCTTAAACTTCAAAAGGGCTTCAAATAAATAGTTTCAACACATCTGACTGCAATGGGTGACTGTGTGGGGTTCACACATCTTTAATTCTCAAACTACAATTCAAAAGAACGGGTGGAAGCAAAGACCTACAATTCACAACAAAAGTAAAAAGACATGTGAAAACAATAAAACAGTAATATCTCCAAATCAAAATAGGATTTTCTGGTGCTTGCCCATACAAACCCCATTGCCATGATATAGGGTGTTATTGGTGGCCATTGCTTTATGACTTCATGTGTGGTTCCATACTGGCCACAGAGTCTGCCATCACATCTCTTTATTATTCAGGTATCTAGATATATGGATTTGGCCCCTCTTTCAATATATGTTATTTTGTTGTTGTTGTTTTACTCCAAGCCAGGTGAAAATATTAAGTCCACAAGGCAAGTGTTATTTTGTAGTAATAATAATAATAATAATAACAATAATAATAATACAGCTAATCTGCTAATATCAGCAGCTGTCACTCTATGCCTCAAAGCACTTTATTTAAAGATTTGAATTATTTACTTGCGATGTTACTAAGATTGTTTTCAGAAATGCCCCCTCCCCCCATTCACTAGTTAAATTAAAAACAAGTGAAAAGTCTGCCAGTGCATTAATATTCAAGAAACGGTCAACGAATAAATAAATAAATACAAATACATTTATCCTGTTTTTTTTTGTTTTTTTTTTACTAAAATTCAGGTATGGTTTAGGCATATATGACATCTGGTTAAAAAAAAAAGTTGGTAACTCTTCATAGTAGGGAACACTATTCATTATTAACAACTTTCTTATTACCATGTATATTACTAGCATATTGGCTGTTTATTAGTACTTCTAAAGTGCATATAAATACATATTGTTCATAGCCTCTTAAACCTTACCAATACCGTAACATACTGAATACAACAACTTTACTATGCAATAACCAAACCATTAGGAGTTTATTGAGGGAAAACTCAATGAATCGTAGTTAGTTAGTTAATATGTTCCCTAATCTAAAGTGTTTCCAAAAGTGAAGGACAAACAGCTACAGCTGAAAGTTCAAACAGAAATCAACTGAATCTTAAAATGAAAGTTTCCTGATTGCTATCCTCAAAAAACCACTCCGTTCAGCCTCTGATCGACAGAAATCGATTTTAGCGTAATAGAAGCCGGGCTGAATCTGTGAAGCAAGCAAAATGGGAGCTTGTAAGATTCCAATCAGTAGTACGAGGCTCGAAAAATCTCAGTTATGAAGCACAATAAACACAGACAGGCCTATTGTGCGGCAGCCTTCTGACTGGTGTAAAGGAGAACCGCAGCAGAGTCAACCGAGCAGCAAATAACTCTGTGCCGAGGAAACCTTTCCCTGTCTCAAGAGTGTCCTCTCTTCATATTTCCTATTGTTCTTCCACTGTTTGTTTGGTTAAGTCTTCACCGTCATTGTTTGAGGAAGTGTTCTCTACTAGGCGAAGCGTTTCTCTCACTCTCTCTCCGATAATCTCCTTTCATGGTCTGCTTGGCACCACATTCACTACTGCTCATCCACAGTGAAGGAGGGAGGAAGTCGACTCTTATTTATTTAGCTTGCTAGAGCTTATTTACTTATTTATTTTGTCAGCGGGAACAGATATTGTGATTCCAGTCACCGGTTTTTGTCGAAGTGTTTTGAATGAATTCAAATGTGTCTCTGTGTGCCTGCTGATTATCAGCATTTTGATAATTTCCTTTTGATTTTCCTTTGTGGACTCTTTGTCAGTGGAATGGGATTTTTTGGCCCGTCAGAAAACTTGAAGGGACCCATATCTATCTCATAATTTGCATTGGTTCTCCAATCAACATTATGTTCAAAGATGTCACCAAATACTCATGAATAAGGGGACCAAATGTAAGAGTTTAAATTTGTTTATTGAACAAACCATACTGATAGACCATGCACTTTTGAGTGGGATGCATACTTTAAATGTCTATAGCGGTTACCGCCCTATACACCGATCAGGCATGACATTATGACCAATGACAGGTGAAGCGAATAACACTGATTATCTCTTCATCACAGCACCTGTTAGTGGGTGGGATATATTAGACAGCAAGTGAACATTTTGTCCTCAAAGTTGATGTGTTAGAAGCAGGAAAAACAGGAAAGAGTAAGGATTTGAGCGAATTTGACCAGGGCCAAATTGTGATGGCTAGATGACTGGGTCAGGGCATCTCCAAAACTGCAGCTCTTGAGGGGTGTTCCCGGTCTGCAGTGGTCAGTATCTATCAAAAGTGGTCCAAGGAAGGAACAGTGGTGAACCAGTGACAGGGTAATGGGCGGCCAAGGCTCACTGATGCATGTGGGGAGCAAAGGCTGGCCCATGTGGACCGATCCAACAGACGAACTACTGTAGCTCAAATTGCTCAAAAAGTTGTTCTGTTGGTGTCAGAATACCCCGTGCTTCGCAATTTGTTGTCTATGGTGCTATATAGCCGCAGACCAGTCAGGGTGACCACACTGACCCCTGTCCACCACTGAAAGCGCCAATAGTGGGCATGTGAGCATCAGAACTGGACCACGGAGCAATGGAAGAAGGTGGCCTGGTCTGATGAATCACATTTTCTTTTACATCATATGGACGGCCAGGTGCATACAAGTCGCTTACCTGGGGAACACATGCACAGTTCACTAGAAGGCAAGCCGGGGGAAGCAGTGGGCAATGTTCTGCTGGGAAACCTTGGGTCCTGCCATCCTTGTGGATGTTACTTTGACACGTACCATGTACACCCTTTCATGGAAACGATATTCCCTTGTGGCTGT
The DNA here is from genome assembly GCA_018155175.1 of Sinocyclocheilus anophthalmus. NCBI lineage: Eukaryota > Metazoa > Chordata > Actinopteri > Cypriniformes > Cyprinidae > Sinocyclocheilus > Sinocyclocheilus anophthalmus. The sequence goes on from JADLZN010006095.1 coordinate 204,886, forward strand.
GGCATTTTTCAGCAGGATAATGCGGCCTTCCACAAAACTGGAATTGTTTGAGGAGAACAACGAGTTTGGGTTGTTGGCCTCTGTATTCCCCAGATCTCTATCCAATTGAGCATCTGTGGGGTGTGCTGACAAACAAGTCTGGTCCATGGAGGCCCCACCTCGCAACTTACAGGACTTAAAAGGATCTGTTGTTAATATCTTGGTGCCAGATACCACAGCACACTTTTAGGGGTCTAGTGTAGTCCATGCCTCGACGGTTCAGGGCTGTTTTGGCAGCAAAAGTGGAACCAACACAATATTAGGAAGGTAGCCATAATGTTACGCCCTGATCGGCGTATATACAGTATTCTACGCACAAAAATACCATTCAGCATCCACTCTGCTTATAGCAATTTAAATACAAATATAGTTTTATTGCATGCATTGCAGCTATCCTTTAAGTTTACTGGAAAAATCGCACTGCTTTGGAATAAGGTAGCAGGTTTTCAAGCTTGTTATAAGTCGGTCGATAAGATATCATGTTCCAAAAACCACTTTGATCTCCTTAAGAGTGTATGACCAGCTGGTAGCTGGTTTGTTGCTGGTCCAAGATGGTCTAGAGCTAATGACCAGCTTGAAACAGCTAGAAAATGGCTACCATGCTCCAAGCCTGCTGAAGAAAAAAATGAAAATGCATAAATCAACTTATTCTTGCTAACACATTTTAGACTCTCAGTCTTTTCAACTTTTGGCAGATTTTAGAAGGGTTTAGGGCACTTGAGCTGGCCAAGCTGCAGTGAACTTATACCAGATGAAGGCAGTAAAAACCATCTCAGACTTGTTTAAGATTTAAGTTTTTCAGCAGCAAACACATCACACTACATAGCAAGATATTAAGCATGCTGGTAAGCGAACGTCAAATCACAAAAATACATTACAAAAAAAAACTGCAAACTTGTCAATTTTAATTTGATTTAACAGAAAAGTAACTAATGAATTAAAAAATCACATTAATCTTTCTGAAGCAATGCACAATGAGATGATATTTTTTGTGAAGGATATGCATGATGCTGCCTGATTTTGAGCAAAAGAAGACATCTTAGAAGTAAGAAGCTTCATAACAGCCTTTGTGTGTTGATATCTATGATGCCTTACAATGCTGGCTAGGTAGACAGCTGACTAGGCTTTGGAACATAGATGTAGAGTTTGTTTTCTCGAGCATGCTTCCGAGAAGTCTTTGCTGTCTTTGTTTGCATGCTTAAGCTTAGAGTACAGATTTATATGCATATGCAAAAAAAAAACAGGAACCAGCAGACATCCTCTCAGAATCTTAAAGACATCTGAATCCATAACAATAGCACCTTTTTAATCCAATCAGAAATATGCATATTTATGGAATTAAAACTTATGAAACGAAATTTCAAATACAGTAAACACAGATGACTGGCAGATAATGTCCGTTTGTTTTTATAAACGCTGGGGAAAATTCATAAAATCACATTTGTATGAATTATTATGAGATTTACATGTTTTCATATCTGCTCGGAGGATGCATATATATTCTAAAACAGCAAAAAGCCTCAAATGCCCAATATTCAGGGGTGGGATATATATCTTATTGTCAAATATAGAAAAATATAAATAAATGAGCCTTTAAATTGTCTCCAAAAGTAGGGGGATTGAAATGTATATGTCTGGTTATCAAACCAAAGGTTCAGAATGCCTGCCAATAGCCAAAGTAATGGTGAAGAATTGGCCAGGTCATTGGAGTGGAAAGTGATTGAATGCGGTTCTGTGTCACAGATATTCTAGGATTTATATAGTTTGTACTAAAGGAGATATCAGTGGTCAGTTGTATTTGTGTGCATATATACGCTGTCCCATGCATATAATTCTCATCTTGTTCTTTCTCAAAGCCCTTAAGGCCAAATATGCCAATGTTTATGATGACATGTCATCACATCAAAACCATTACCAGATTGTGGGTGAAGAAATGTGTGAATCATTCAATTTTTTTCCCAAGCCGCTGAGCGAAGAGTCACTTAATATGTCCTGTCGTGAAAAATAACTTCAGGCTTTGGAAAGTGTCCTCTTATTATATCAAATTAAATTTGATCTCTGAGCATTGTCTCCAAATTCTCTAAATTCTTCAAAGAGCACGTCCGAACCACGTCGCTTAGTATAGGGATTTTCAATATGACATCCGTGGAGGGAGGGTGTCTAAATTTAAAAATGTAATTCAATTTGCCCGCTTTCATGCTGTCTTCCAAGAGTTTCCAAGAGTGAGCATTCAATAAATCAAAGACAGAGCTGCTCTCTGAGATTCCTGCTCACATTTTCTCCCCATTTTGAGTACCATTACGGTCAAAGTCTTGTCTTTAGCGCTCACAGATTGCTGTGGATCGTTAGACCAGGCAGAGAAATGCATAACTTTGTTTTAGTCTAATGAGATCTCTGGATTCCTGTCTTCCACTCCCGAGCAATAATGCACAGAAGAATGGAATTGATTGCGACCGAAACAGGGTTCAAATTTGTAATGGCGAGCAGTGCAATGTGGGCTTTCAAGAACATGGGAAAACAGAGAAGAAATGCATTCCAACAGCATCAGCATGCTGGAGTATTTGTAGAATGCAGGGAAATTAAATTTAGAGGGTCTGTCAAGGGCAGATAAGAAATATCGGTCTATAAAAAGGCCATCAGTATAGTTTCTGAGCAATTTACATCTAATAGAAAAAGAAAAACGATACAGATATTGCATTTATCTCGGCCCTAAAGAGACAGAGCAGAAACAGATTTTTGATTCCAACCTCAGAGCCCGATTACAAAATCGGTTTATGTGGAAAATCATATAAAAATTGGATTTGGAAAGTTCTTAAGAAGCTCTCTTTCAAATGAAAAAATATTGTATTGTCTAGTCTTTGTAAAATGACTATTAGAAGTTTTTTTCATCAGGTTTATGTTACAATTTACTGCATTTTTTCAAACTGAAACGTCCATTGAGCTGATAATGTTTTTAAAGGAACATCTGCTGTTCCTGTATTTCAGTGATACAACATAGCACTGAAAGTACTAAGGTCATGAGCTGGATACAAAGATGAGATGAGGGGAAAACATTATACATGTTTGGAATAACAAATTATGGCAATTTTCATTTTTAGTTGAACTATCGCATTTTTGTTAACACTTTGTCCTAACCAGGATGCATGGCAAATTACAACAAGCAGTGTTTCTGCCGACTGAAAGCTCTAAATAAATGTGATGTTTTATATATAGTTATGTGGAGTGAGATATTTATTAACCAGTGAGATTTCATTTTGTGCAGGACTACCTAGCATGATGGCTGGCAAAATGCCCTGTTGTAGCTGGTTAGGACAAATGTTTAAATTAACATGGAAGAGACAGCTTGTTGCTTTATCACATTGTACTTGGTTAGGCCACAGTGTTGTAATAATTTCAACACAATGAATTCTGTATTTATAATGCTGTTTTTCATCAGATATTTATTAGCAGTATTTTGTGAGCTGAACTCTAGCTCTCCCCAGACATTTTTTTTCTTAAACATAATGTGTTACTTAAACACAGAAAACAAAAAAAAATACAATTAGTTAAGAAATGAAAATTAAATATATCTGTTTAATGTGCATATTGAAATTTTTGAAACTGATTTTTTTTCTATCAACTTTTTAATGTTTATTTTATATTATTTTGTTGTTGAAATATAAACATTTAAACGGTTACTGCAATAAATGCTTGTTTTCATGACATGTGTATTCAAAAATACATTAATAAAGTAAAAATATAAGGAATACGTAAAATAGTGCACACATTTACCCGAATGATCGCACGTTGATAAATGTGGTGGCTGAAAACAATCGTCATCTGAATATCACGCCCCTAAAAACACCCTGGTTTAGAAGCCTCTGCCCTAGAGTTTACGACACCGAGAAACAAAACCCAGACAAAAAGAGGAAGTAATCTCATGAACGAGAAACTGATCTCACTCCAAAATCAACCGGTAACCTTGTAATTGCAAACAATTAGGCTACATTAATATTTGTAATTTATATGTATATTAAAATACTGGAAAATATAAACAGCCTTTTTTTAGTTCCCCTCACTCTACAACAAATTTTTTTAAATTAACGGTACATTTAATTTACAGTTTACATTTAAATTATGCAAACAGCATACAAATGTCAATCAAAACTGAAACTGCATTGGGCTCACGAGCCTGTCTCATACCACAAGTTTGCCATTTTTTTTCCATATTTGTAACATTTGTTTGCATAACTATTATTCATTATGTAGCCTAAACATAGCTTTATACTTCACTCATGTTCTAATATCAGCATAAAATCCTTATGGCAAAAATTTTTTTGTTTGGGCGCTGCACGCTGATTTCACAGCGGACCTTTTAAAATAAACAATGTAACTTTTATGTTTGGTTGACTGCATTTTAGTTTGATGATGAACGGCTGAAATGTCAGGCAACGGTATAACTAATGTTGTTTGTGTGTGCGTGAGGCGCCTGTGCGATCAGATGGATTACATCAAATAAATATGTAAAGAAAATAAATAAAATGCATTAAAGGGGTCATATGATGCGATTTAACTTTTTCCTTTCTCTTTGGAGTGTTACAACTCTTGGTGCATAAAGAAGATCTGTTAAGTTGCAAAGACTAAAGTTTCAAATCAAAAGAGATATTCTTTATAGAAGTTAAGTGTCAGCCACACCTACCTAAAATGGCTCGTTCAAACACGCCCCCACATATCTACCTCACTATGTGGGAAGATTGCATAACGCCGCCCAAATGTTCACAAAAAAGAAAGAAGGCGTAACTTTTATTAACGCTGTAGTATTGTTGTTGCCGCCGCAAGCATGTCGTGAAGGCGCTGTGTGTTTCGTTGTGAAAGTGAAACTACTATGTTTGGTCTTCCAAAAGAGGACGATACCGATTCGTCATGCCTGGAGCTGATCCGTGTTGGTCGCTGATGAAATACATCAACTTCGTGCTGTGGAGCGGAGTCCAGCCCGAGGTCGTCACATGCGGTTGCCGCTCATTCGTCGCATCCGCCAGGCGTGCCGTTCTCGACCCCGCCGCCTGAGCTCACTCTATCCCGACCTCAGCGCACGCTAAGCCGGGGCTTCCCCTCATGCTAGGCTTTCTAGGCCTCTGTTTGTTTAGTTTTTGTGAATCGAAACTACTTTTTTGGTCTGCCAAAGCGGCAGAACAAATCATGGTTTTAAGTTGTATTTACACAGTGTTCCAGAACGTTTTATAAAACCCAAAATCCAGATGTGGTCCAGCGCATTTATGGAGGACTGTTTACCTGTCCTGGAGAGTAGACTACAATGCTGGCTGTTCTGACTTTCAGACTGTAAGTACGTTTTCATTTTTAAATAATTTGTCACTGATGATTCAAACGCGCGTTTTGGGCAGTGTAGTGTAGCACTTGTTGTTTGTTGTTTCTCCAGTCACAAATGCAGACAGTGTTTTATGTTTACGCGGCATGATGCAACTCAATGCAACACGTAAAAAGACAGTATAAGTCCATATAATCATAATTATGTCCCTCACTGGATGCAACAAATGCCTCGTTTTGTAATGGGTTTTAATGTTTTTGTCTCGTTGCTCCGGCTGGACAGGGCATCACAGTATGGTGAGGGGCGTAACATTTCCGTCTCACGCTTGAGGTATTCGGCCAATCACAACGCATTGGATAGCTGGCCAATCAGAGCACCACCTCGCTTTTTCAGACCGCTGAGCTTTGTAAAAATCGACGCGTTTCAAAAGGCGGGGCATAGAGGAGAAACAATAATGTACAGTATGTGAAAAATAATTTGTTTTTAACTTTAACACGCATAAACTTCCAGACATCCAAATACCAAATACTGTTCTTTTTACAGCAGCATATGACCCCTTTAAGCGGTCACACAAATGAGCGTAGCCTATATTATATATATATTTATTAGAACTGGCGTTTTGTTTGCGTTAAATAACGTATTATTGATTAACGCCGACAATTATTTTATCGCACGTTAATGCAGTTTTTTTTATTATTATTAAAGTCTGTTGCTCACTGGCTCTGAATATACATAGAGACAAACCATGGGTCACAGGAGGGTTGGATGTTGATCAGTACTGGCTTGGGATGGATGTAATCACGCGTCTCAAGCAATGAGAGCATTTGGGCTGGGCTGACTGCAGCAGTGCTCACATAAAACGCTCACCCTTCATACACTTCATCAGGTTTTTTCTTAATTCATCCAGTACCGATAGCAGAACACGTAACTTTTCTGCTTATCGTACTCTGTCTTTCTAATTTTAGGCCCGGAGGACCGATTAAATACCGGGTTTTTGTACCCTCCCTAATCATAAGTTCCGCGCCTCCGGTGCAGTTAGTGTCCCTCACTCACTGATCTACAATGTAACTGAACCGTGCTTGGCCCACCTCTTCCAACCAGCCAGGGACGCTAACGCACCGAGCACTGCACGGAGTGATCACACTAGTCCAAACGACCTGTGCTTGTGGGTCAAAATGCGCCCGGGCACGGTTAAGATTGCCTAGTGTGAGTACACCCTTATCTCCCACATCCCGCACACATGAGTCTCTACGCATCACCCAGCCAGTGTGGTCCCGCGATAGTGCGGTCTCTACTCGGAAGGGGCCTGTTCATATCGCAGTACCTTAAATGAAAAAAGTATGCCCTAATATGTACAGTATATATATAGATATATTCTTTTTATAGACTTAATTTCTGTTTTTCTCCTTTCACAGAAGCGCTGCGGGTGCATGATACGACGATTGAATCCTCATGTTCTTGTTTACGCTGCTATTCACACATATAAAGCTAGAGCCCTGTATAAAACCAAAAAAAAAAAAAAGACATTCTAATCTTACTAGTTAACGATCAACTAATGAGCTTCGTTTGATGGTCAGGAAAATAAAAATGAAGAAAATGCTGTCATTCTACAATTCCCCACCGTATTTACTATGCTGCGCACAAGTTCTCGTAACTCATAAACTTGCGTACATGAGCTGAGACCAGACGTGAGATTTGATCGTCGCCACCGCTAACGTCTATATTGATAACTTCCCAGTTTTGTGTTGAAACGACCGTATGCCCAATTTTCTGTCGTACCTTCGTTTCGTAAATGTTGTGCGTAAAAAATAGACATTAACGGAGTCAAAACACACCATCATAGAAACACTAATTGAACATCAAAATTTCAGTCAATGGTGATAAATGGTGATCATTTTCAGCCCTCCAAAACAGTTTCATCCGACACTGGAAATTCATTGGTGGTTGAGTATTTTCAGCGCATCACTAATTTCTAAATGTCAAACAGCTGGATCAGGTTCTCTATGTGAAAATGCCTATGCAAAACAAGCAGAATCAAAGAATCTTTCATGACAAAACTGTAAATTTCCCTCTGCATTACACTCTCCTCACATCTTCAGTATCTCTGGACCTGTGTAAGCATTTAGCTCTCACAGAATCGCTGCTGCCACACAGCCTGCCTCCTCCATATTGTTCCCCGGGGGCGAGCCACCTGCAGCAGCCTCTGGTTGCACGAGCAGATTGCCATCACTGGTAATTGAGACTGCGGAAGAGCTCGGAGACGTTTCAGCAAACGCTGGATGGGAATAGATAGCGGAGGCAGCTCAGAAGGAGAGACGTGAGGCCGGGCGTCCGCTCGCAGTGAGAAAAGAAGACAAAAACGTCAATGCTGAAGAGTTTCTTCCATCCCATGATGCCTCAAACAGGCCTGTCAGTGCTTGTGAAGAGCACATCAGGAGATGAATTCAGCCCGGGGCTCCAAGACACAGATATGTCCTTGAGAACGATACATGAGGCGTAAGCCAGCAGATGAACCCGGCCGAGGAAGACTTTACAGACATTGATATTTACACAGCGCACAGCAAATGTTGCGGCGAATATGTCTTTGAGCTGTTGGGTTTTGCAGAAATGTAGAATAAAGAGCGCGCCATATTCACCTGCGCGCCCGCACTCAAAACTCTCTCGGTGTGTCATTTCCTCTCTCCGCTCTTCCTCCTCAGTGTCAGCATGCCCTCCTCCTCTCCTTTCATTAATATCCACAATATGATGGCTTTAACGACAGCGCTGCATTCATTAATATCTCCCCCTTTAAATGCCACTCTCTCACGCTGCGCCAAAGTGAAACGCCACCAAATCAAAACATTAATTAATTACATCGCCACCTCACCAACCTTCAGCGGGCTGGCATTTTCTCTCCCTGTCGCTCTGATGAGTGAGCCGGGTTACGACTGGGTCTCCGCAGGGCCCTGCATAGCAATGGCGCCTGCAGCTTTATTGCAGGAGAGGAGAGATGCAACAGCGGTGTTTCTGCATGATGGCATAGTGTAGTATGAGTGCCCACTAGTGGACAAATGAGGAAAGAGTCAGAATGATATGCAGGAAAAAGACTCCTCTTTCAGATCATGTTGCAATCTTACATGCCACTATTATTCACTCAAACTTGGGTTGTTAAAAAATAAATTAACCTAATTAAAATAATCGTCCATTCAAAATTAATTTACACACCCTCATGTTGTTTCAAACCCATTTGAATTTCTTTCTGCAGTGGAACAAGAAGAGATGTTAGGCAGAATATTTATGATGCTTTTTTCCCCATGCAATAAATAGAGACTGGTGCTGTCAAGATTCAAAATGACAAAAAAATAGTCCATATAACTTGTATGCTACATATTTTTATGCTTGTATCTTCAGTCATACAGTAGGTTTGTGTGGGTTAAAAAAAAACATAGCCTACATATATATAAAAAATGAGGTAACAAATAAAATATGAAATTAATAATATACATGGATGGGTGGATGGAGGAATTTTTATATTGTTAGTTCGGTGACACGCAAGAATCAATGATGCATCTAAAGTTGATTTGAGAGCTTCCACACAAAGCTATCATCCACACTTCCCATCATTCACACCTCTGAAGGCACACAAGTCATACTGACTTCATGGTGCTTAGTGTCAGTTTAGAGCTCTACAGCATTTGTCTCTCCCCCCCCCCAGCCCCCCACCCCCCCACCCTTGTATGAAAAAAAAGAGCTCCTAACATCATCTGTAGTGCTCCTTGGGAGAACGAACCTGATAGTGAACTAGTGCTAAAGATGTGAAGCCACAGTTGTATATTGTTCAAACACCTGAACCTAAAGCATGAATTCATGTTTCACACTTGTTACTCTAAAGAGGACAAGTATGGGATCAGCTTACAGTAAGGTCATATCCCAAAGTATGCAATGCTGAGGATGTTCAGAGCCCAATTCCTGACCTCGCAGCTGAAGTAGAGGTCAAAGATGCGCTAGTTTGGTCTGGTCACCTCGACTTTTCTCCAGGTCAGTGCCTGACACAGTCAGCCTCCCTCAGGTCAGTTAAAGCACAGGAGCGCATCCCCGTCCCCTGCTCTAGATTTAACACCTGCCTCGATTCACCTTTCATACATCCCTAATCAGTCTTTCCGACCAAAAACACACTCTCAGGGGCGATGCATTAACAAGGCCAGACTCTGTCTGTCTGACATAGCCACATAAACACACACACACACCTGCAAACGCAACCCAGATGTATGCATTTCCTCAGTGTGACACATATGGAGCATCTGATCCAAACAAACAAGCAATAAACCCACATCGCCTTGCCCCTACAGAGACCAAAGTTCACATTTTCTAGGAACAATAGCACTTTCATTTCGGACCAAACATTATTTTCCCCTCTTTATTTTCAAAAACCTATTCGACACTTCTGAGAAATGCATTTCTCTCATCTCTTTCAAATATCTGGCGGAAGGACTCGAAAATAAATTCCAATAATTCTTGGAAGATGAACTGCGCTGGTGATCTGAACATAAAAACAAAAAAAAAAAAAAAAAAAAAAAAAAAAAAAAAAAAAAAAAAAAAAAAAAAAAAAACTGCAAAAAAAAGAAAAAAAAAAAGAAAAAAATAAAAAAAAAAAAAAAAAAAAAACAAAAAAAAAAAAACAACTTCAAAAAAACTGAAAAAAAAAAAAAAAAAAAAACCTGAAAAAAAAAAAAAAAAAAAAACAAAAAAAAAAAAAAATAAAAAAAAAAAAAAACAAAAAAAAAAAAAAAAAAAAAAAACCTTAAAAACAAAAACAAAAGAAAAAAAACTGATAAAACAGAATAGATATAACAATAAAAATCCACTATTTCACCATTTCTCTCAAGCAAAAAGGACTCAAAACTCAGCGCTGAGGAGCTATTAATGTGAATTCAGTTCTGAGCTGAGTCATGCTGGACATTTTCATTTATATACTGTGCTCTATCATCATGTCTATTGAGATTTAAGGGGACTGAGAGGAAAAAAAAAAAAGAAGAGTTTGCTGCTTTTGTTTGTATCCCATACAGTGTAAATTACATGATACAAATCTCCGCAGAGCTGAGCAGAGTAATACATATGATAATGTCTATGTTTTGTTCACATGGAAACATATTACAGGCAAAAAGTCTCGTCTTATTCATCATAATGCTTCCGCTGGGCGCATTTTCGTATTACCTGGCCATTCAAAGCAGCATAACAATGCAGGCATTATTCAGAACGCAACAGTTTGCGGTTGGGCGTCTCATATTTAACGATAATTCACGTTATTGGAGCTTGTCGATCAGGCTGAAAACAGTAAAACAGGAGACCGTTTTTGAGGGACCCATCAATGTAATTTACAGCGCTCTTTAATAGCTCCGTAAAAGGACAAGGTTAGTCAAGGACGAACGGTTGGCGAGACAGTCGCACTCGCATCGTGAAAAGTGCCCCTTTCCTACGGACCTTCCCAGAATGCATCTCTCACCTCTGGCACTGGCACGTCCTCGATAATGGCTGAGCTGTAAAAGCGGTACGTGTGCGTGCATCGTCTGCGGACACAGATTAGAGGACACCGCCAGGAAAATTGTGGCATACAAACAATAGACATTGCTTACTCCCCTATTGTAGGGCGGCTCTGTGGAGGGAGAGAGAGAGAGGGAGAGAGACAGAGAGAGAGCGTTTTGCTGCGACGGTGATGTATGGCTTGTCACTGGCTAAGCTTTGCTCAGAATACTAATGGATCTTTTCGAGCATGAGATGGAGAGACCGAATACGTCTCTTTATTTTTCTTTTCTGCAAATGCGTGGTAACAGAGACACCGCATGCTCGCTAGGGAGCGGGGGTTTTGCGTAGATACTTTTTCCCCTTGATAAAAGGGATAAGGTGCTGACACTCATCTGTGCAGCCTCCAGCCGCTTAGGGTGGTTAACACTGTGGCTGGGGATCTCTGGCAATAGGAGATCTTGAACTCATCCTGACCCAGACCAGCTGGAATTACCTCTCGTGAATGGAAAACCAATCCAAGGGATAACCAGATGCCAGAGGTCTAGAGGGAAGCGTTACTGCATTTGTATTGTGATGCTACGCTCACATCGCAACCTGAACAATAAAACAAATTAAAACTATTATATTAAAATGTGTATATAAACACTGTATGCGGGGCCTAAAATTAACACTTGCCAAGCACCAAAGGCAACGCAATTCAGCACTGAGTATATTAAACGGTGATAATCGCCATTTGAGCAGGTCCAATTTGTTAAACGTCTGAGAGTAAATATTTTTGGGTGCAATTTTATTCAATTGCAACGAGCTGCATTCAAACTATTATAAGTAATCTGATGCATCCACGCTGATGTCTCCGCGTCATAGAGACATGTTTGTCCCAGTGTCTCTCGAGCCTGTCGTGCAGTAAAACCTTTGCGACTTCTCTCACTCCGAGTGGATGTCATGGTATGCGGGGAACAATCGTGACTAATGAGTGTGGAGGTCACGTATCAGTGTATCTTGTGAAAGGCAACGGGGGTGCGGGCGAGCTCTCGTGCCGCGGCTGTCGCGGCTATCTGTAACACACATAAATTTCGAAAGCGTGTGCAACAAAATAAACATTTCAAAAGTGTCCCCTGTTGCTTTCGACAAAATAAAAGCGTATGTAAATAAATAAGACATACAAATAATAAATAAAAAATAATATAAGGATTATTATTATTATTATTAATTGCAATAAGCTGTATTTCCCCAATTTGTTCTGTTGTTTTCAATAAAATAATGCACATTTCTCAAGTCACTGGCAATTGGCAGGAGTGGCAAAATGGTAGTTTTAAGCCCTGATTATATAACATAAACACATAAACACACTACAGTACGAAGCCTTTGTATGCCACCAAGGCTGCATTTATTTGATCAATACAATAAAATGTGTAATAATATTTCACACTATTTAAAATGAAATATATTTAAAAAAAAGAGTTAATGTAATTTCTTTCTGTGATGTAATGCTGAATTTTGTCACATGATCCTTCAGAAATCATTCTAATATGCTGATCTGATACTCAAGAAACATGTATTATTATTATCTCTGTTGAAAACAGTCGCGCTGCTCAATATACTGTATATCAATATATCTTTTTTAAACAACTTAAACTTTAAAGATACTCTTTTTTTCAGGATTATTTGATAAATAGAATGTTCAAGCGAATTTAGAATATTTTAAAGCATTTATTTGAAACTGAAATATTTTGTAACATTATAAACGGCTTTATTGTTTGGTTAATATAATGCAGCTTTGCTGAAGAATTACAGTTACTCAACAAATTACCTTTTACTGGATGATGAGCACATACTTGACATCTCTCAAAACTCTCTCAAAATGGTTTCTTAAGACCATGCCATTAACAGGCTGTTGTTAGCGAGATTTATATTGAACACACAGTGGTGAATACTAGTTAAATAGGTTTTGGATACTAAAAAGTATGAGCAAAATGCTGAATAAGGTGTTTTACACAGAACAAATTCAGTTCAGTGGCTCTTATTTATGAGGTAAAAAGTGAGAAAAATATCAAGAAAACATTGCGAGCAATGTTTTGTATGCAAATAAAAAAAGCTAGTTTGTGGACAGTGTATAAATTGGAAACAACTCAAGGGAGACAACCCTATAGCTATAACCCTACACTTATTTAAATATGCTAATCGATCTCAGTCACGCAGTAAGTTTATGACTATAGATTCAAAACAGCTAGAGTGAAGAGAAACTGTCAAAAAAAGTGGCTAACAGTAAATGAAGTGGTTGAGATGTGTCATGGACACATAATTACTCAGTAGGCCTATGTTTAAATGGAGATACAATTTGGTCCATCCAGCTTTAAGCCCCCACAAGACATTTTTATGCTTTATTATTAAACTCAATGGAATTTTTCTGTGGATGATGTGCCACTTGAAGGAAACTGTTAACATTTAAATGGATTGCCTAGGATTGCCTGAAGCCTCACTGAACCCACTTTTGACTGTAAATATTTTTGACTGTAACAATATTCTTTATTAAGCCTATGTAAATATGCATTCGACATTATGCATTATGCATTGTTACCATGTTGGATGGTCTTTTTCAGCTTTCATGCAACCTATTAAATTATGTAAAAAAGTAAACTGTAAGTGCTGCAGATGATAAATGGCATTAGTTTCACTGCCTAAAAAAGCACTTCCACGCATATAATAATAAACATATTCTTCCGGACCGACTCCTGTCCTTTGTTTTAAAATAGGACGCTTATATAAAATGCATCCACTTTTTTCATTTTTTCAGTTTCACTTTCGACATTTTTCAGTACCTTTTTATGCAATTCCAACAGATATATATATTGTGCTCGCATCTCAAAGCGTTCACGTCTAATTTCTGCACAGGGAGCCATCAATAGCACCAGCATTAGCACAGAAACACACTTGTGTATATGAGCTAACTGCTTAATTCTCGATGTAATCTCCAATGGCTCTAATTTTTCTAAAAGGAGGGAGGTCGTATGCATGTGAAATTGTCTTTCTTAGCAAGAGGCATACCTTTATTTCCCTGTACACACAGAGCCTGATTAAATCAGGGTGCTAAGAAGGATAATTGTTTTGTGCGTTAACTCGAGTTAGTCAGATTGCTTCAGGTAAGACCCAATTTAAAGTAAGGCAAGTGCTCTTTGCGCAAGTGATCAATACTTAACCTGCAGCGTGTGGACTGCTCAAGTGCACACTTGATTCTTAAGAATCATAAATGCTTTTAGTGACATGATACTTCAATGTACTAGCATGCATTCCTAAACGGAGAAATACAAATTGTGAAATTCAGCATGTTAGTTAAAATAATAGGTAGGTAAAACGATGATGGAATTGCAATTTCAGGTTGAACTGTATATACATAACATTCAGTTACTATGCGCGTGCGTATGCACATACTATCATCTAAAGCAGGGGTGCCCAAACTCGGTCCTGGAGGGCCGGCGTCCTGCAGAGTTTAGCTCCAACCCCAATTAAACACACCTGAACCAGCTAATCAAGCTCTTATAGGCATACTAGAAACTTACCAACAGGTGTGTTGAGGCAAGCTGGAGCTAAACTCTCCAGGACACCGGCCCTCCAGGACCGAGTTTGGGCACCCCTGATCTAAAGGTTTGGGGTCAGACGCTGCTTGTCACAGCTATTTATACAATTAACAATATCTTAAATCTGTAATAATATTTTATAATATTGCTATTTAAAACAAATGTTTTCTATTGGAATATATTTTAAAATGTAATTTATTTCTGTGAAATCTTTCAGAAGCCATTATTTTAGTATTATTTTGAGTATCACATGGTCCTTCAGAACTCATTCCAATATGCTGATTTGCTACTGAAGAAACATTTGTTATCATTATTAATGTTTAAGGTGATTGTGCGGCTTAATTTTCTGTCAAACATAAAATGCATTTGTGTGACATGCTTTATTGTAATACAAAATGTGCAATTCTGCATACTAGTTAAAAAGGAATAGGGTGAGTAAATGGAGTCTAAGTGGTAATTTTAGCGTGAACTATTTTTTTAAATCATTTGTTTTCCCTCTGCACTGATAAAGCAGCCTCCAAATAAGACGTGATTGCTGCTTGTAAGCTGAAGTTGGTTATTACCTGAGAAGGTGGGAACAGCCTGCAAAGCAAGGGTTAAGTGATGTTCACATCTCAGTGTCTGCTTTAGGACTGAGAGAAATGCTGTAGAAGTTGTCTGATTACCACTGCTTCATATCGCCTAATTCAGGTCAGTGTGCCACCTGCTGCTCGCCTGGCCTCCAGGGTCGCTCCAAATCAATGCCATGACCCAGAGGAAATCACCCCTGTCTCCCATAATGCTAGGCTCGCACTGCACCGCACCTTCTCCGGTATTACATCAGACAGCCAAGAAAAACAACTGAGAGAGAGAGAGAGAGAAAGAGGGGAACAAATTTGTTTGCGAAGAGGGAAACCACATTTGTTTTGTGCCATATTGTACTCTTATTTTGTAGGGAGAAATGCAAAATCTTCCAAACATCATATGCAGAACTATTAAGCACAAGCAGGCAAGCACATTTGTCTTTGCTTTTACACAAAGATGAAAATGGGAAAATATCAAAACAAGGTCATTTTGGTTTCTCTCAGAGCTCTACAGTGACATCTGGGTAAAGCACAGCATGTTGTTGTGGCAAGACACCGAATTGAGCTGAACCACACAACAGAGATACACTTCAAAAAAAAAAAAAAAAAAAGGTGGGTGAACATTCTAAATATATGGTGGGTGACTCAACAAAACAGGTGACTTTAAAATAATGACTTTAAAAACAAACAGCTAATGCTGAATTTTGGTAATTGAACTCTCTATGCTGTTCAAGGTGTTCGCGGTAATAAATTAGGAGTTCATTATTTTTTTTTTTTTTGGAATGAATTGCTGAACCAAAAACAGTATGTTCACACATAAAAAAAATAAAAAGTTTAAAAGGATGTACTGTAGTATTAATTATTATTTTTTATTTATAATCTAATAGTCATAGTTTTTTTTTGTCCATTTTTAATGTAGAACTAATTACACTGCCATCTGCCACTTTTTTTGTAAAAGTCATTTCAACTTAAAGGTCCCATATTGTCAAAACTGAAATTTCCTGTCTTTTTTCATGATAACTGAGGTCTAGGTGCTATGTAACTACCAGATAAGTTTCAAAACAGTCAGTCCACAATAAAATTCACACAGCCTGCTTAAAGTAGCTGTGAGTTTTCACGAACCGTTGTGACAAAAGTTGACGTCAGAACTACACAGTCAACGCCTTCAGTCACCACCCCGAGCACCGCCCACCATCCCCACTCTTCTTTTGCCAAACCCCCAGACAACATTGTGGAAACATGTCGAAAAGGTTAACTTTAACCACGAAACCAGATCGGCCGCCCTGTAACGTTACACTCTAACTCAAAGGATGGACGATCTGACAGAATTGTTACTATGAGGTGGATCACATCTAACCTGTATAGTAAAGACAAACTCACCGTGGCTATCTAGTCATGATGATGTATATACACATTTAAATTTCAGCAGGCAACTATTTCTACAGCTACATTATTGTTCCAGCCACAATTACTCTACAACAATGTATATACAATTACAAATGATTATATTTAAATCGTCAGTTTGTTGTTTTACACGGATGCACACAGACATTATTTCATACATAGTCGTGAGATGCAAGAAACATAACTCTGGGCAAGACAGCTGCCCATACCAAAAGACAATACATTATTGAACCTTGTCTGATAAAGTGTGCCGGGCAATGGAGCATTTTTGACGATCGTTTTTGTCAGTCTCCTTCGTTTTATCGTGTTTAACCACAGCGTTCGTCGGTTTTGTCGGCAGTGGCGCAGATTGCGTCAAATTTCTAATTGAGGGCTGTTTAACGTCGATGTCTGGCACCCAACAGCACACAAGATGACTATTTTAAGCTCCTTTGTAGCCGAATCCTGCCTGGTTTGAAGGGGGGGCAGCCCCTCCAGTTTCCCTTGTGTTTTGCTGCCTCCGCTAACTCTGTGACGGGTCGGCTGACCCTAGTTACCTTTGGTTGGCCTGGCCGTGCGTCACTCAGGAAACAACAGGCCAATCAGAAGAGAGGCTCATGAATATTAATTAGACAGGCCAAAATCTACCTGTTCTCAGCAGAGCTACTGAGAAAGGAGCTGTAAAAATATATATTTAGATGGTTTTTGGTACTTATACCACAAACATATATTCTTAAGGACATCAAAACCTAAAATAAAACTCCAGAAAGGTGTAAAATATGGGACCTTTAAAGGAATAGTTTACCCAAAAAAAATTAATTATTACTCACCGTGAGGGTACTCACCAACTACACGAGGTGTATATGACTTTCTCCTTTCAGATGAATACAATCGGAGTTATGTTAAAAAATGTCCTGGCTCTTCCAAGCTTTATAATAACAGTGAATGTGGGTCGAGATTTTGAAGCCCAAAAAATGTCCATCCGTCATAAAAAGTGCTCCACATGGATCCATGGGGTTAATAAAGACCTTCTGAAACAAAGCGACGAGTTTGTGTAATATCCATATTTAAAACTAACTGTCTTATGCAAGTTCACAAGAGAGTGGCGTTACAGCAGATGACGTACGTCATAGGCGTAGCGTAAGAAAGTGACAAATGCGGAAGCACAGAGGAGAGAGCAAAACAAAACACCACTAATTAGTAGTACAAAATGAGGATTTGTAAAGAAAAATGTCAAAGGGTTTTGATATGAGCCAAGACAAGACTGGTTTGTAAACAAAACTTGTTTCTCGCGAGACTTGCATATTCTCACCGGAGCTTACACTACGTCTACGTCATCCGCTGGAACGCCACTCTCTCGTGAACTCTTGTACGACAGTTAGCAGAAGTTAAAGATTACGGTTTATAAACTTTTAGATATGGATATTTTTTCTTACACAAACACATTGATTCACTTCAGAAGGCATGTGACACTTTTTTATGATGGATAGACTCACTTTTTTGTGCTTCAAAATCTCGACCACGACCCTCCATTCCTGCCATAGAGAAGCTAGAAAGCCTTTTTTTAATATATAACTCATCTGAAAGAAGAAAGTCATGTACACTTAGGAAGGCTTGAGGGTGAGTAAATCATGGGGTATTTTTCATTTGTGGGTGCACTATTCCTTTAAATTACATTAAACCAAAAAAAATTTAGGTAATATAAAAAAATAAGCTGCCATGGTAAACTGATCATATCTTTTTTTTTTTCTTCTTCTTTTTGTTACATGCTCCATAGTAGGACCCTGCTGATCTCATTGCAAAATCATTCACCAAATAACACAAAGAAAGCTGACATGTGTTGATTCTGCATGAATGAATGCTAAAAGACAACATTAGAACGGTGTTGGAAGTTGAGTCATCATCTGACGAGCACAATAAGATGCAACTGCTCCCACCGACACACGCAAGCACACAAGCAGCTCTCTACCAGATTTAGAGCATCACTTGGGGCCTGTCTTCTGATTGGCAACCCAGGTGTTTTGTTTGTCTCAAGAGGCCCAGAAATTCCCTCTACCTCCCTCAGCCCTTTTCTGTTCTTTCAATTCACTTTCGGCAGAGGCAATCTTTGTCTCTCTTGCTCCCTTGTGATCTCTCACTCCTCAGCAGGATGAGCTCGGAGGCTGCGCGTCTCCACCTGACAGTGTATGGAATCTGCCTATCAGAGGGTTAGAGGCCTCAAACTGTCAGTCTCATGTGAATTACTTGCTTACCGACGAATTAACCTGCTTGACCAATCCCTTCCCGAGAAGCCTCAGTCGTTTAGCTGAGGGATCATAAGGAGACACGCATACAAACACACGTACACACACATTCACACACACATCTCATCTACCGCTAAGCTCTTCCTGTAGTAATTTATTCAAAGTCCCCTTGGATTTGTGCTTAGAGGACGTTTTATAGGGGACGTGACCTGGATCATGTTATTTTGGGTCTTTCTGTCACTCTGCTGTCATGCATGGCTGTATAGTTAATGTTCCTGCCTCTGTCATGCATGCCTTTCAATTATTTTACAATTATATTGTATCATTATCTATTGTTTGTCTTTCTCTACGCTTGAGCATCTATCATCCATCATGCATCCATCCATCCATTTTTTCATTCATTCATGTGTCACTATAAAGCATTTAGGGATTTATTTATTTATTTTACTTTAGATGTTACCCACAATGCTCCTTGTATGCATGTTGTGTATAATATTGATTCAAATGCAGCTATCTTATACCTAATGTTGTGATGGTTGTGCTGTAATTAAAGAAGCAGATTGCTGAACATTGAATGTTCAATCCCATTATGGAACCTTTGTGACCTTGCATGACAAAATCAAAATCAATTTACAGTAGATGAAAATTAAATGAGAAAAATATGTTAATAACTGATGGCCTAAAAAATTAAGTAGAAAATAATCAAATGTGTATCTTTAAAGGACTATTAATCTCTTTGTAATGTGAAAAAAAATTCACAATAATGACCGAACCTAGAATTCGAAGTTATATCACGTAATATTGTACATTAACATGTGCATAAACATTATAAAGTTGGAGGTTCGATGCATTGCGATTCTCTCTGTAACGATTCTGAAAATTTCAGCTGTGGCTGTGTGTTACTCTGTGTAAGTGATAATATGGGCCTGCATCTCACAAAGCTTTTATGATGCAAAATTATTGTAAACACAGTTAGTTATGTCTCAAGGATGGGACCAAACATCTGATATGTTAAAACAGATCTGTGCATTAGTATGAACGCAGCCTATTAGACATGCCGCCATTCATGATGTCATCAGTACCGATCAAACAGCAACACTGCTGAAAAAAAAATCCTGTGTTTTATGTTTCCCTTTATTACTTTATATTTTTAAGTTTTCATGCTACATTCATAACATACTTTTTTTAATGTATTATTAGTTCATAATTATTTTTTAAAAAGTCGCCTACTTATATATTTTAACAAAAATGCACAAATACATTTTATATAAAATTGATGATTTGAAATTTGTAATCATTACAAATACTTTGCTTTGAAAGTACCAAGTGTTCCCACAGATGCATCGATCATCAAGATGCATCAATAATCGTTGTATCATTGAATCGCAGCCCTTTGAATCGTAGTCAAATCGAATCATGAGGTTCACAGAGATTCTCACCCCTAGTTGGAACTATATCAATCTGAAAAATGTTGCCACACAGATAATTTTTTATTATCTGTGTTTTTTTTGTTCTGTCACTTTCATTCTGTTGCACTGTGGAAGCTTCTGTCACGAAAACAAATTCCTCGTATGTGTAAACATACCTGGCAATAAAGCTCATTCTTCATAATAACTTTGAAAAACTGTATGCAAAAAAAAAAAAAAAAATAATAAAAAATATAAAAAATCTTCCTTAATTCAATGGACTCCAAAAGACCACTTGTGAAAATGGCACCACTTAACAGTTTTTGAAAAAATAATAATTGACATTATCGCCATAATTTGAGTTAACTGGGATACTTGGATAATGTCACACTTTCTTAATATTTGGCATCCCTACCTTTTGCTTTAATAACAGTAATTGAGCTGAAAACAAAACCTTGAACAAAACCAGGTGATCAAGTTCTTCAGCATGATTTACAAACATTGCAAAGAGCATGTTATGATTAAAAATGAGACTACAAAGACTCACATGATTAATGCCTCAAAATTACATTATTTACTAGAAATTTAGCTTAGTGACCTAGAAAGAGAATTTAATTTTAAAACATTTAGTTTTTTTCTTTTTGTGTGTGTTTTTTTTTTTTCATGTATCCCTAAACTTACTATTTATTTAAAGGCAAATAAATAAACCATTTTAAAATAAATATTTTCACGTGGTCTCTGACTTTACAACCCAACCGTACATTACATACTGTAGCTAAATGTGAATATAAGTCCAATTAATTGGATGCAATCCTCTATAAAGCGCTTCTTTGTCAGGTGTACTAGATTTTCACATTATATTGCAGGCCTGTAAAATGTGTAGCATTCACGAACCACTGGAGTGAAAGCATTTCTCAGCTCAGCTGTCTGTCCTCTTGTTACCTGTCCTTAAGCGGCACACTGAAACAGAGACATTACAGATACAAATAAGCCTTTTTTTCTTGATTTGCAAAACATTGTAATAATTTTACATCCAGCACTTTAGCAACTCTCTACGCTCAAGCCTGCATCCTTAAAAGCTCCATGGAACCTTTGGAAGTTGATGATTTTGCTGCTGTGTCTGCAGTCGCAGTATTTTTTCATGAGAGCTTAAAAATTTAAAGAGACAATGCATTGACTCTCTTGTTTCCATTTGCTCTATCATTGCGAGACGTTGTCCCTCTTGTTGTTGATGGAGAATGTAACCGTTCACGATCTGAGCCGTTCTGCCCGAGTCACAGTGATCACGCTGATGAGAACATGCATCAGCCATTACAGAACATGTCTGCTCGCTTTCTTTGCATTTTCTGACAAATGAAAGTGGCCAAACTGTATAAAGACACCCTGCCTTCAGACGACAATTCCATTAGAGGACATGAAAGTTGGGTGAAGTGTATAAAATGGATTTGGAAGATGGTACACTAAGTGCAGCGAAAACCTTCTCGGCTGCCTTGTCTCATTTTGTAAGTCCTCACACACAATGAGTGGGTTGTCAAAGCATATCAAATTTGTTGGGGGGATTCCTGCGTGCGGAGAGTTCAAACTCGTGCTGTGTCTAGTGCTTAAAAAGATTGAACAGGTACTGTTTTATCTTTGAACGTGCTGCCTGGCAGTGTCAAATTTTGGCAGAGAGGTCCACCTGCACTTTGAATGTAGAGGTCAGACAAAGAACACAGTTGCAGAACCGCAAAAGTCAGCACTTTCATATGTGCAAAAAAATCTAAATCAAAAACACCTGATTCCCTTTGAATCGAACTCACATTCTTTTGGGTTAATGTCAAAGCAAAGAGGACATTTTTGGTTGTTGGTAAAGTCAGAGAAATTTGCAAAAATAAAAAAGACAGACTTTTGGCCCTATGTTTCCAGCATATGCCTCTCTTTACTTGCTTCTTATTTTAGCACTCAAACTCTATATGATTTTAACACTCAAGTCTTGAACGTGTGAGCACTGAATATGGCGTCATATAATTTAAAATATAGTGCATAAACTGTATGTGTTTTTTTTTCCTTCTTTTTTTTTATCTTGATTGGAAAATCATGATTGGAATTTCATGATTGGAATATAAATCATAAATCATGATTGGAATATGTACAAGTCCTGATTTACAGTGGATACGGAAAGTATTCAGACCCCCTTAAATTTTTCATTCTTTGTTATTGCAGCCATTTTCTAAAATCATTTGTTAATTTTTTTTCCTCATTAATGTCAACACCGCACCCCATATGACAGAAAAACACAGAATGTTGACATTTTTGCAGATTTATTAAAAAAGAAAAACTGAAATATCACATGGTTCTAAGTATTCAGACCCTTTGCTCAGTATTTAGTAGAAGCACCCTTTTGATCTATTACAGCCATGAGTCTTTTTGGGAAAGAAGTTTTTTCACACCTGGATTTGGGGATCCTCTCCATTCCTCCTTGCAGATCCTCTCCAGTTCTGTCAGGTTGGATGGTAAACGTTGGTGGTCAGCCATTTTTAGGTTTCTCCAGAGATGCTCAATTGGGTTTAATTTCAGGGCTCTGGCTGGGCCATTCAAGACCAGTCACAGAGTTGTTGTGAAGCCACTCCTGTGTTATTTTAGCTGTGTGCTTAGGGTCTTTGTCTTGTTGGAAGGTAAACCTTCGCCCCAGTCTGAGGTCCTGAGCACTCTGGAGAGGGTTTTCGTCCAGGATATCTCTGTACTTGGCTGCATTCATCTTTCCCTCGTTTGTAACCAGTCGTCCTGTCCCTGCAGCTGGAAAAACACCCCCACAGCATGATGCTCCCACCACCATGATTCACTGTTGGGACTGTATTAGACAGATGATGAGCAGTGCCTGGTTTTCTCCACACATAACGCTTAGAATTAAGGCCAAAAAGTTATATTTTGGTCTCATCAGACCAGAGAATCTGATTTCTCACCATCTTGGAGTCCTTCAGGTGGTTTTTTAGCAAACTCCATGCAGGCTTTCATGTGTCATGCACTGAGGAGAGGCTTCCGTCGGGCCACCCTGCCATAAAGCCCCGACTGGTGGAAAAAAAAAAAGGAGGCCTGCAGTGATGGTTGACTTTCTACAACTTTCTCCCCTCCCCCGACTGCATCTCTGGAGCTCAGCCACAGTGATCTTGGGTTCTTCTTTACCTCTCTCACCAAAACTCTTCTCCCCCGATAGCTCAGTTTGCCGTACGGCCAGCTCTAGGAAGGGTTCTGGTCGTCCCAAAACGTCTTCCATTTATGGATTATGGAGGTCACTGTGCTCTTAGGAACCTTAAGTGTAGCAGAATTTTTTTTGTAACCTTGGCTATATCTGTGCCTTGCCACAATTCTGTCTGAGCTTTTCAGGCAGTTCCTTTGACCTCATGATCTCATTTGCTCTGACATGCACTTTGAGCTGTAAGGTCTTATATAGACAGGTGTGTGGCTTTTTTTATATAGTCCAATCAGTATAATCAAACACAGTTGGATTCAAATGAAGGTGTAGAACCATCTCAGGATGATCAGAAGAAATGGACAGCACCTGAGTTAAATATATGAGTGTCCCAGCAAAGGGTCTGAATACTTAGGACCATGTGATATTTCAGTTTTTTTCTTTTTTAATAAATCTGCAAATATTTCAACAATTCTGTGTTTTTCTGTCATATATGGGGTGCTGTGTGTACATTAATGAGAAAAAAATTAACTTAAATGATTTTAGCAATGGCTGCAATATAACAAAGAGTGAAAAATTTAAGGGGGGTCTGAATACTTTCCGTACCACTGTATATTTATTGAAATGTTCTTAGATTCCTTTTTTTTTTCTTTTTTTTTGCTCGTAATTAGAGTTAAAGTCATAAAAATTTTTCCAACTGGTCATAAAGATTTTGCCAACTGGTTAATCAAGGGTGAAATATGGACATTAAAATACCTTTTATGTAATTATTTTATATTAATGTTTATTTAACAACTATCTAATAAAAAAAATACTAATACTTATAATAAATAAAATTAGTTCATTATTAATGCCGCTAATAATTATAAGTAAGAATGTTAAAACAAGAGCTAGTAGCCTTCAAATATTGTTCAATTGTGTAGACACATTGCAGCGCATATATAAACACATTAAAAAGATCAAATGAAAGTAATAAAATAACAAAGAATCTCATTACCGGTGACAGAGCTTACACTGCAAAATTAATTGCACAGATCTAGTTTTCCCCTGTCCATTGCTATGGCTCGCACAATGTTAAACGTTGCTATTTTAGAGTCAATGCATTTGTTGTCACTCAACAAACAAACAAATAAATAAAATAACTAAAAATCGAGTCTGAATAAAATCTGTCTATACTGCACAATTAATCTTTTATTTACATTGTGTTCATACATCGTTGGTTATACCAAAATGATTTGCGAGCATGCAGAGTACAAGCTGAACAAACTCCGGCACATTAAGGAGATTCTGACTTAAACACCTCTGATTGCCCATTTCGATCACACACTCAAACATCTCTGTGATTGGCTACAATTCTCAACGCTGCCAAAAACTGTAAATAGAAACCTTTGGCTCTCTTCACAGAGCACTCACACAAACAGTGGAGCGTTTGATAGCAGCGGCGGAGAGGCTGGTACAGTTACATTTGAAAAATGTATGTATCGACTTGGTACCGAAGTATCAGTACTTTTGACAACACTACTCCCCAGATTTACCAAAGCTAATTGCAGCATCTCCAAAGCATCAAATGGTCCGCAGTTCTTTGTCCTCAGTTAAAGAGAGAACGCTCTAATCAATTAGCTGGTTAGGCCACTTGATGCATTTCACCTTGGGCAGCCAATGTCCCTCTGGAGACGGATTGGATTTGCCCTTTCTCTGTTTCCCATTGCCTCCCTTACCCTTCCTTTCCCTTCAAATGTAATTTCCCTACCTATTCTCCCTTCACTTTAAACTTTGATTTCCTATTGTCAGCCTGTTTGCCCCTAGAAGCAAAAGTCTTCTCCGTCAGATATGACCATTTGTATCCTTGGTAACAATTATGTATTTAAAAGCAACCAGTGAGACACACTAGTTATAGGCCTGTAAGCAATACATCTCATGTTAAATGCAACATGAAGGACATATACGGCCTTGTAAACTGAATTTGAGCAACATGTGGGCAGTGATCATAACATCTTTCGCTAAGGCTCCCGTTGAGGGAAACATGCTTTTCTAACGCATCTCCACTTCTAAAACAAATTTAGATTACAACACCACATGGGAAAGCATAGACTCCTATTCCATGCAAATACAGAGGTGAAGACCTCTAAATATTTCAACGTTGACATCAGATTATCTCCTCTCTGTGTTAAAAATGGATTCATTCAGAGAGTTTTTGGAGTGAGGAGAGGCTAGAATAACAAGACCTCTGAGGATGATGTTTTTTCTCGTGTTATTCAACTTTAATAAAACGTCCTATCACATCTGCACCTTTTAGAGCAGTAACACTTGCTTACCAGAGCCTAACCTTGCCCCCACCCCTCTTCACAAGCAGAAATTCAAACTAGCATTGCTAAAAGATTTACAGGATCATGCAAGTTTTACGACGGTGAGTGCCATAATGGGTTTTAGCGGCAAAACTCTGCATCATTGTGCATGTCAAGACGGAAAGAAAGGTACGGCAGCAAGAAGTCTGGTCTCTATAAAAGTTGATGGTATAGATTAATAAGACACTGTTCAATAGAATTTCACTTGTTGAAAGGTTGATTGCCATGTAAATAGTCTCATTATGTATATCAAGTGACCGTTCCATATGAGTAACACCATTAAAATATGATACAGTTAACAGCAACACATTAGACAGGATTGTAAGTGGTCCAGAAAAGGTCTGAACGATTTGAATAAAACAACTACTTTCAGCTGGCATTATGTAGTGTGGCTATAAAAAGTAATCTAATTTTGAATCCAGGGAAACGACTTGTGAACTTTCAGGTTGGCAGTTATAATGCCTGCTCAAAATAAGAAATAATACATTCTAAAGAGTCTTTCAAAGAATTGAATCGCAAATATTGAGTTCCATTCTGATGGAGTAGTATAGCACTTTTCACAGTGCAAATACTGGTGCCTTATAAAGTGAGCCAAAGGGACTATAGTAATAAACACTCAAACTACTATGTCTCCTTTCATTTTAGCTGCTATTGGCTGTTGTTATATATGTGAGCCTGGGCAGGTGGACAAGCAGAAATACTCCAAACCATGATGTTGTGATATTTATCCAGCGTGCAGTTTCTGCAGATACATTATGCCGATTTATTGTCTTTTATTGATTAGGATTATTGTATAAACACTATAGGATGCCACGGTGAGGAAATTTTCCCACTGATTAATAAGCTTATTAAAACAACTGTGTTTTTAATTACTACAATTACATTATTAAAATATAACTTTTATTAACAAAAATAAGATGGGTGACATAAGCCCCACTCACGACATGCGAACAAAAATATATTAATTGTAACCACAAATTAAGACTTTGATCATACCCCTTAATTCATTCCTTCGTATTATTAAATCGTGGCCATGTTATACTATTGCTTCATTATGATTATATTCAGTTATGATTCCCATCTATGATTTGCAGCCCTTCTGAAACCAATTTTTGTTGGTCTATGGCTAACTATAGCGAAGTATGAAGCTTGTAGACAAGATCATAGGTAGCCTGATTGTTTTGGCTGATTTCTGTAGACAACTTGAGATGCTTCTGAACAAGCTCTGCTCTTCACTCAGCACCTGTCACACACACACAACTTCCTCTAGCAAGTTCTCAATCAAGCGTCAAACCATCTGCCAGATTCACCCCTCCAGTCCTTCCCAACTACTTCTGTTCTATTCCGTTACCTTATATGACACTGTTTCTAACTTTACAACTTTATAGGGTAACACTTTATTTCGATAGTCCACTTTAGACATTTTATTACAGTAAGACCATTTGCCACTACATGTCAACTAGCGTTAGTAGGAGTATTAGTAGACTGTATGATTATATATTCTAACACTGTCTTTGTCAATTATTCTACTAAACCCTAAAAATACCCTAACAGTTATAGAGGAGTGTGTGTGTGGGGTCAGTCGTTTGCAAATTACTGAGAATGTAGTTGACATGTAGTTGACATGTAGTTACAAAGTTTCTTATAGTTAATAGAATGTCTAAAGTGGACTATCGAAATAAAGTGTAACCCTTTATAGTTTAATATTATTATGTAAATAATAAGTCTACACTTCTGAATGCCATGGTTGGGCAAATCGGATTCATTTTAACACCCATGCTTCAGTTCCATTCATGAGTGTTAATTAGAATTGAATTGACTCCATACACATTCTACTGGATTAGAATTTGAACTGAACTGGCAGGAAGAGGAATTCAAAGAATTCATAGAAATTCAAAGCAGCAAGTCAGCATATTAGAACGATTTCTGAAGGATCGTGTGACACTGAAGATTAGAGTAATGATATTGAAAATTCAGCTGTGCCTCACAGGAATAAATTACATGTTGAATATATTCGAATAAAAATTATTTTAAATTGTAATACTAGTTCACAATATTACTGTTTTACTGTATTTTTGACCAAATAAATACAGCCTTGGTTAGCATAAGAGTCTTATTTATTAATAATAATAATAATAGAAACGCATGGAGATACATTTAGGTTGAATCTACTGATTATATAAATTGGGTGAAATACAGAATTCTGTGAAATAATATCAGTGAAACATCATTGCAAAAATGTAAGTAATACAGGTCTGGAGCGACATGAGTGTGAGTAAGTTACTATTTAAATTTTGTGTGAATTATTCCCTTAATCCTTTAACCAAATAAAGAGGAGCATATAATTATACTTGCCAAACACAATAGGTCTAGTTCTGATTCTGAAGAAGGCCCAAACTCCCGTTGCATGACACAAAATCAATTTCTGACTCCTTCGCCTAAAAATATCCTGGACTAACCTTCTTGTGAGTGTAAAAACTGGTCTGAGATCAGTTTGCGCAGTCATTTTTCTGAGCCACTTCAGCGGCACCTCAGAGGGAGCCAATAAATCACCAGACACCCGTGCGCCACATATCCACATATTCCTGCACTGATTAGCAGGAGAGACTGTGGCAGTGCGCCGGACAGTGGGATATCAAACTGAGCCGAGAGAGTCTGTGCGTTTGTTTTTGGATTTTCTCAACCATTTTCTGTGTGTGTGTGTGTGTGTGTCCGTTTCCACTTCTTTGTCCCATTATCCAGACTTCCTGAGTTGTGTGTGACAAAGTGGGCATGTCAGCCAGAAAGATGGCAGTGAACACAAATGTATTAGTCAATTAATAATGCAACAAATTGCACTAGAGAAAGCCAAGTAGGGCAAAATAAAAATATCGGCCAGTGAAAAATATTAATTCAATCTGACAGCCCTTCATGTACATTTGATGCTTGTGATAAATGAGAAAGTCATGTTTTAATTCCATACGGGTGTCTGTTGCGGATATCTGGTGTCAGCATTCCTGGCAGACTGGGAAGTTAGTTTTTTGACAGATACTACTGAAGCACTTAAAATGTCAACATAGATGATGTGTACATCTGCCCATTTATCAAAACTTTGTCTTCCTTTGAAACGGAAGGTGCAGATTGTGTTGGATTAGTGGGTGGACACAAGTCAGACGTCCAGCAAGCCCTCTGAGGTCACATTTGTGACTTTGAGCTCAGAAAAGAAACTGCTGGGATGAGAAAAAAATGTTACAAAAGGTCATGACATAGACAGAAAATGGCACATGATGGTTCCAGAGAAGCGATCAGTCACCCATTACTAATTTAAGTGATTTCTCTCTCTGTTGTCTTACACACCCTCAGGGCGTTTAGACAATAGAGAAAGCTCTGACGGAGTGTTTGACGGATCGGACTGCTTAAGACGGTCTAGTTTGTGGGTGTAGAACCAGTTTGAAATCAAGTGGGAATACAGCAAATTGGATTTTTTCGGAATGCACAAATGGACCAGCTTCTCTCAAATTCTGTGTAGGCACTTTCAGCACTGAAATCAATGGATTCACATCGTTCTCAGACCAGAGTGAGCACCAGGATGAATTACTTAAAGGGTTAGTACACCCAAAAAATGAAAATTCTGTCATTAATTACTCACCCTCGTGTTGTTCGAAACCCGTAAGACCTTCGTTCATCTTCGTAACACAATTTAAAATATTTTTGATGAAATATGAGGGCTCTCCGACCCTCCCATAGACAGCAAGTTCTACCATGTAGTAACTACCATGTTCAAGGTCCAGAAAAGTACCAAGATGATCGACAAAGTAGTCCGTGTGACATCAGTGGTTCAACTGTTACAAAGCTACGAGAATACTTGCACAAAGAAAACAAAAATAACGGCTTTATTCCACATTTTCGTCACTTGTGGATGCGTGTTCACGACAGTACCATGACGCAAGCGTGTGGTGGCGCCACTCGTAGCTTCGTAACTTTACAGTTGAACTTTACAGTTGAACCATGAGTTGTCACCATATTTATAGGGGCATTCACTATAAACATCATTTATTTTCAACCTTAGGCATACACGACTTTCTGGCGAAAGTGAATCTAGCAGCTTGTGTGAAATACCAAATGTACTGTACTTGTCCCTCTCATTCTGCACCAGTACAAATACCACGTGCCTTATGTATGGCTTTTTAGGTTTTGCTGTGGTATATGAAGAAGTACTTAAAGTGTGTGGAAAGCAAAGTCACAATGATATAAATTTAGTGTCATTTATTTTTTTGTCATTCACATTGATGTTAAAATTAAATTATCTGATTTGTGACATTACTTTTTATGTAATGCCAAAACACTGCTGGTCACTTTCAGAAGTTGTAGTGATTCTTTGTTTTCCAAGAAAGAATGTGAAACGTCTCAGGTTACTTATGTAACCATGGTTCCCTGAGTAGGGAACGAGACACTGCGTCCTCTAGGGGTCGCTATGGGGAACGCCTCGTCGTGACCCGTGTCTGAAGCATACATTGAAAAAACACCAACTCGTTGGCCGGCGACAGCCATGACGTCACTACCGGTGCGACTATAGTATAAATAGGCGCCGGGAGTACACATCATTCACTTCTTCGTCTGAAACTTGCATCCGAAGCATGGCAGAAAACCTAGAGGACCCAGTGTCTCGTTCCCTACTCAGGGAACCACGGTTACATAAGTAAACTGAGACGTTCCCTTTCATGGGAACTTGAACTGCGTCCTCTAGAGGTCGCTATGGAGAATGGTATACCCACACCACCATGCTGAGGGGAGTGCAAGCCAGAACCATGGCGAGCACTAAGTACCAACTCTACCATATTGCTATGGGAGTCGCCCCTGGGACGTTAGACGGCTGTCAGTGACGTTATTCCCTACGGCCAAAGGCCTAGGCTACATACCCCAAAATACTTACCTGTTAGGGCCAGACTCCTGGGCCCGGGGTAGAGCTCAATGCTTGGAATCAGAAACAGATTCCTTTACGGGAATACGACCAAGAGCCTACATATTGGATCAATTACTAGTCTTGGCCTGTCACACAGGGGCTACCGCACGTTTGTCTTTGAATGTGGTGAAGGAACTGTCTCAACAGATCCTTAGTAGCACCATGTTAAGTAGGTATCCAGAGGATACCTAGGAGGAGTGGTGCCCAAGGCGGAAACCGGGGTTTTAAACCACTCAGAAAGAGCACGAAGTCATTGCGCGTAGCTCTTACCATACAGGATTTTAGAAAAGTGGGCAAAGCATAACGTGCACACTTACCACTTATGTGGATTTTAGAAAAGTGGGCAAAGCAAAACATGCACACTTACCACTTATGTGGATTTTAAAAAGTGGGCAAGCATAACGTGCACGCACTTGAATACCGTTCTAGGGGTTCTCGTGTCACCCTGAAAAGGCAGCCTATAGATAAAAATAGCGTATCCCCAGACGCTATATCTACGGCTAGAATGCTGGAGTGGCTAGCAGTAAATCTGTAGCTGGGGAGAACATCCAGCTCTCAATGGAGAGGGAGCTCAACCTACAGCATGTTCCCATGGTGGAACAGCTAGCAGTTATTCAGCTGAGGGAGCAACACACTCAGTTCTCAAACCGAGACGGGGCTCGACCTGCAGCATGTTCCAAACTGGACCAGCTAGCAATAGTCGTACTTAAGCGTGGGGGCAACACACCTAGTCTCAGTCGAGAAGGGGTGTGGGCTAGGCCTACAGCATGTTCCAATGCAGGATTGCTAGCAGTAGTTTGTTTTTTTACCTTGGATGAGGGAGCACAAACCCAGCTCTCAACGAGCAGGGGCTCGACCTGCAGCATGATTGAAAAATCAGGGGGGTAAGCATACTGCCGTCTAGCCAGACTCTCATCCCAGGTAACCCTTTGATAAAAGGGGAACACTGCTAAACACTACCACGAGAACACCCCATGGATCGAGGAATCCAACTCCTCAGAGAGAATAAACGCTCGAAAGAAAGCACCATGCTCACAATAACCCTCAATGGTGAGGGGGGGTGATGCCTCAAGGGGATATCCTGGTGAACGGGAAAAACCCCTCAGGGCGACCCGTATACGGTAGACCAGTCAGGGTAGCATAAAAGCATAACCCCAGCCCAGACGTCCAGGAAACTTCTGCAGTGATGCGCCGGGGGCCTGATAATCACAAAAAACTCCCGCAGAAGCCTGTGTTATGGCCGCATGATCCAGGAAGTATGAAACCGAAACCTTACTTACCTTCTGGACATATCTCGACGAGTGAAAAACACTGCAAGTCGAGCACCCGGTTTCTGAACCCAGCCCGGGAAACACTGCAAAGAAACTAGAAGAAGGGTTATACACACAACCACCAGTTCATCAGCACATACTTATTATATACATTTATTTAGACATGGATCGTACTCACCCACCACGGCTCCCGTGTTGGAGCTCTGTCCGGAAAAGCCTCTAGCCCGGACCTTCAGTAAGGTGGTTACTATGATAACCATAGAACCAACCAAAACATCATAAGTCCAGAAGGAGACTGTTATGCAGGAAGTTTGATATGGTGGTTACAGGGGAATTAGGAAGGGGAAGAAAAGGGTAGATGTTACACCCCCCTGAGGGAAAGAGTGGATACCTAAGTATTACTCTGATCCGGACGAAAGAGCTGACGCCTTGTCTGGATCACATCCATCAGGTCCTGCCTCCCTCCCTTCGACCCACGATACTTCCTACCCTTACCCGCAGGCGGAGGAGGAGCGCGAGTCGCGACACTAGCCTTCTGTGTTCGTCTCTGATCCTCAAACCGAGACGGACCAAGACCCCTTGGGTTGTTCGGGCTCAGACCTGGACCTTCGTGGAATGAAGGTTTTGAAGGCCGCTGAGCGCGCCTTCGCCTCCCTGAACTTTTCGACGACCGTCTCAACGGATGTACCAAAAAGTTCAGAGGGCGAAACCGGGGCATCGAGAAGAAAACCCCTTTCTTTCTTCCCGTTGTCTGCCAGGTTTACCCACAGCTGCCTCTTCGTTACTACCATCGCCGCCATAGATCTGCCAATGGCAGAGGCAGCCTGCTTAGTAGCACGAAGAGCCAGATCCGGGGTGCGGCGTAACTCAGCCTTCTCATCAGAAGAAAGGCCCTCGCCTTTAGCCAGGTCTTTCAGCAGATCAGCCTGGAATGCCTGGAGCACCGCCATCGTGTGCAGTGAAGCAACAGCCTGACCTGCTGCTGCGTATGCCTTGCCATTCATTTTAGATGTAGCTTGAAGAGGCATGGATGGCAAGGAGGGAGTTTTGAGAGATGATGTCTCTCCCCTAGAGAGATAGCTAGCTAGCGTCTCTCCTACAGGGGGCATTCTCTCATAGCCATTTTAGCGCATCGCCTCGATATTCGCATAACTGGTATGCTGAAAACGATGGATGCGTGAGGAAAACGGCCTTTTCCATTCCTTCTCGATCTCAGTATGAATACCAGGAAGGAAAGGAAGGCTCACCTGAGCTGGAAGGTTATGGCCAGAAAGATAACGTTCGGCGAGACGACCTCGCGACGCCACTTCCTTAGTACGCTTCCATGGCAAGTCAAGTCTTGCAGTGGCGCGATCCATAACCTAAAGAGCTCCTCATACGCAGGGCAGGAGGATTGAGAAAGCCCAGCCTCAGCTTTTTGCCCTCCTCAGACATTTCCTGCTCTTCCTGGGCTGAACCCAGCAGAGCACTGGCCCCTGGATAAGATGATGTTTTTTAAAGTGAGAACATCATCCTCCAGTGGCTGTCTCTCCCCCCCGCCGATGAGCGCGAGAAGGAAAGCCCCTCTCTAAACTCATCGGCCAGGTCCACCCGAGATCCCCACGAGCTCATTCTCCTCAGTGCCTCAGCAGCAGCGGGTCCTGAACCACGGGAAGCAGATGACTGCCCCTCTTTACTCGAAAAAAGAGACAAACAAGAACGGAGCTTTTTCATTGGAAAAAACTCGCAGTGCACGCAGATTGCCCCCTCGAGGACATCGCGTGCGTGCTCCTCGCCCAAACAAACAACACATAGATCGTGTGTGTCATCTGGTGTCAAATAGCGCTGACACGGATGCACACACCTTCTAAATGCTCTACTAGTGCTCGCCATAATAAATAGATAGCTCTTACTTTTTCCTTGAAAATGCACGCTTCAAACAGAACAGTCAGTGAAGACGAAGAAGAGAATGATGTGTAGCTCCCGGCACCGCTTTATACTGTAGTCGCACCGGTAGTGAAGTCATGGCTGTCACCGGCCAAACAAGTTGGTGTTTTTTCAAAGTATGCTTCAGACACGGGTCACGACGAGGCGTTCCCCATAGCGACCCCTAGAGGACGCAGTTCGAAGTTCCCATGAAAGGGAACTAATCGGTTATATAATGTTCATTTTTAAATATTATTTAAATAGATTTTTCACACTTTAAGCAATATCGTACCGCATATCGAATATCGCATTTTTTTAACAAGGTATCGCATATCGCATTTTTCTTCAATATCGCACAGCACTAGAAGTACGTCTATTTAGTCATCCTACATCAAAAACAGAACTGCAGAAATAGTGGCTGCTTTCAAATAAAAAGTCTCAGTAGATTAAAGTGGGATTGTTTATCAATATTACATTTCAATATTGTATCAATTATATAATCAATGACAATTATATAATAAATGCTTGTTTCTTAGCTCAAATCGTAACATAAAAAATAAACAACACTTCACCATACAGTCTCAACAGTTAACATTAATTCATTCACTAACAACAACAAACAGCAATATATATGTTGCAGTATTTATTAATATTTGTTAATGTTAAAAAGGTTAATAAAGTTAATAAAAATTGTCATTGTTAGTTCGTGTTAGCTCAAGTCCATTAAATAATATTAAATACGTTTGACTTAATGATTGTAAATTTAATTCATCATTCATGTTAAACTAATGTTAACAATACAATGTTTTGTAAATGGAGGTACATATATATATATATTATATATATATTATAATATATATATATATATATAAAAAAAAATATATATATATTTTTTTTTTTTTGTTTTTTTACAGTTGATTAACCAATTTGCTTGTGTTCTAGAAGTATAAAAAAAAAAAAAAAAAAAAAACTGGACTGCCCCACCTTCCCTTGTCAAAACCCAGCCAATTTACCTTCCACAAACTTTCATGCATCACATCACTGCTTGTGGAAGGGGCCCCGTCTCATGGTTCCTGCACAGGGACCTACAGAAATATACCACTGCTCCTAGCATTAGTCAATGTGGAAGTGAAGAAGGGAAAATTAATCTGAGTTAATCTAACGGGAAAGACATTTCATTCTCTGTTTAAATAGTGTATAAAAACAGATAATTAATACATGCGCATGATAGTCTCTCAGAGCTCTCGCTCTCTCCCTCGCTCCCTTGTTGGAAATATTTGTCTCTCAGATGGTATAAAGTTACTAGGCAACAAGCAGCTGAGCAAAGGATAGTTAATTTCTTTTAAGTGATTATCTTCACAAAGCTCTTCTCCTCCTAGGGAGGACACAAAGGACATGGCATAAGAATGAATCATTCACCCTTCTGTTTGCGGTTGTTACACAGTGCATTCATATTGATGTTGTGGGTAACAGAGGATCAGTCTTTCTCTAAAGACAAAAAGGTGAGTTTAACTTGGCTTGCTTAAGTGAGATTTGGCCAAAAAGGAACTAATAATAACTCAAATTTGAAAAACTGCCAATGGCATAAGTTCATTCTGGCATTGCTCCAGACCTTCATATTAAGAAATATTCAATGATAAGAGCATAATGTTGACATTGTTGATGTCATAAAAACAATTCAAAGGCTCGGCAACCTTTACAACCTCTGTCATGGTCGGAAATGTTAGATCCCTTGCCAACAAGATGGATGAGCTAATGATGCTAATGAGGAAGCAGTGGGAGTACTGCGAGTGCCAACATAGGCACATTGCAATAACATGCCTCTATCTACATATTTTGCAAAGCTCAAAAAAGAAACATACCTATATACATACAATTTGCCACAGTTCCCAGCTAAAATTAACACGACCGGCAGTAAAACACCAACCACTTTCAGTCCATTTCCCACAGATTATGATTACACGGGCAGGTTATTGATTAATGAAGACTTATTTTTAGACTTTTCCTTGCACAACACTATGTATGACCTCAAAACACTTTTACCATTGTGTTTAATTTGTAAACTAATACAATTAATGTTTGCATCACATAACTAGCTCCTTATGTATGGCTTTTCAGATGTTGTAACCTCGCTTGATAGCTCATCTGGTAAAGCATGGACATTGAGATGAAGAGCAACTGAATTTGAGTCCTGTGAAAAAAAGTGTTACTAAAATAAATTTAAAAAGAGCTAAAATGTCATGGTTGCTTCAGCAAATGTGTTTTTATCTCATAGCACTAATGGATAGGTTTGGGGTAGGGTAGGGTTTAGTGTAGGTGATACTTTACAACATTAATATTTTTGCGCAATTCACCAAAATGTAATTTCTGAACTGTCACGATATAGACAGAAATGTAGAAAATGTAGAAATGATGTTCATTTAAAAATTGCTAGTCAATTTCACAAACAATTCTAAAGTAAAACATTGGATTTAACATGATATTTAGAAGTAGAAAATAAATATTTAAAAAATACGTACAGCAACCAATGCAAAAAAAAAAAACATTGCCACATTCATGTTCATCTTTTTCCGAGGAAACTGTGAATTTGTTTTAACTAGAGTCGGGCGATGAAATTATCTTAAAATTATAAAATAAAGTTTGATAAATGTTCGATACAATACTTATGCATTATGGAAATTATGAACTGAAATTTCAGCAGCCACGTTTTTTGGCTAGTTTCAGAGGGCCCGATTTATTGGCCGATGTTTAACTAGGGTTTCTCGCGTTTTGGCGAGAAATTTTGTGTGCACAATGTGGATAAGCTTCAACAGGTAAACATGTTAGCTGTGTGGGTGCTAGTGCTGGCTTAACAATATTGATTTCTTGTTTTTAATCAATCCTGATATGAATTTTGAAATTTAACGTTCATTTTACAGCGCAATATTTAGCAGAAATGTTGCCACAGGCACGTTTTTGGAATGAGTCTTGCCTAGCGCATGCACAGCATTTTACCGAGACAGATTACCATTGATAGCGCTTTAATTGAAGGTTTTCTGATCAGAAAAGCAGGGAAAGAGAAGTAAAAACAGCCAAAGAACAACTACTCATGATGGAAACTGAGCTTCCATTGAAGCGTGTTATGTCACTCACAACAAGTTGCACATACAAACTCTATTTTAACCACCGTCGGCTCATTAACTGGCCTTCCTGGTGCAATAACACTGTGGATTTGCCATATACTGGTTGCAGATCGTTCTGTATGGAAGTCAAGGATGTGTTCAACTCCAAAAACCTCATTCACCTTCATGCAAGCAGCCACTGACCACAGAGAGCAGTGAAGGGATGATCAGCTGAGGTTTAAACGCCTGGGGCAACCTGTGACCTGGAAGCACTTCTGAATGAGAGGAAGAGGTGCCTTAAGGGCAGACAATAATGAGGAACTAAGACACATATAAGGGCCTTTCGCACCGCAGGAACCTTTTCATAGTACCAGAACTAATTGTGGAACTACCCACTTTTCGGCGTGTTCGCACCGCCGGAACTAGGAGCGATTTTAGTACCGGACTGCCTTTTTCGAGAACCAAATTAGCTCCTACTCCGGAACAGGGTCTAACCAGCACAACTGGTACTAATCGTGACGCAAGTAGACATTGATTGGCCAAACGTTTATGAAAATGCCCTCACCCGCCATGATTTAAAACACCGTGTAAACATACTGTAAGCATGTCAACTTATTGTGCATGTATGGAGAACAGCGATAGATGGACGGATGCTGAAGTGCAGGCACTTGTAGCAAATGTAGCACTGCCAGTTGTTGTTGGAGATTCTTAGTCCTCCTTTCCGTTCTTTCAATCGCTTTACGTATACGTCGACATTCCATGTCCATTATTGTGAAACCCATGAGACACAACAAAAACACAGCTCCAAACACAGCGTCCTCCATCCTCCTGTTGTTAATGTTGTTCTTTGTTTTCGTTGTTGAACGCCGCGCACAAATGACGACGCTGTCGACCGGCTTACGTCACTTCTTAGTACACACTGTCGGTGCGAATGCAACCCTTCCTGCAAAATCGTCCCAGTACTTTAGTACCATACATTTAGTTCTGGAACTAAAGTGGTGCGAAAGGGCCTATAGAGGGAGCTGAGGGTGATGGGGGTAAGGTTGCCTGCGTGGAGGACAGGCAGTGTGAAAAACGTGAAATGTGAAAACCACATTGCCAAGACATCTCAAGTTTCTACATCACACATGACCCTGTTCTCCATCATGCCCTGGACCTTCTGTAAGGTTCATCCATGAGTCACACATTATCTACTGCTGGATACTGCACTTGGAGAAGAGGTGGACACTGTACAAGACCTTTAATACAACCCAAGACAAGCTAAGGACAGTGCGGGTGGACACTCTTCTGACAGGTGGACACCATCTAACCTGGAGGCCACAATTTGTACTGCTGCAGAACTGTGTCTGAGCTGCTTGTAAGTGGTACGGTTGCTCCTGTGTACAATCTCCACACCTGAGGAATACCATCTGCAAGAGCGTTAGGATGGCTCTGCAATCACTCTCAGGGAAGGAGCAGGTATAAAGGGGATTGGTTTTCAATTTGTGTTGAGTGGTGTCAGCACAACCAACTCAAGAAAGCCTACAGACATGTAGGGGTGGATGCTATATCCAAGAAGGCCAGAACTAACTCTATTTCCCAGGTCCCTTTAGCTATATACTGTAGGAGTGACCTTCTCTACTTCATGGGGCAATAAGACGGGGAATGCCAATAAACTCAATCTCATCATTGACTATTGGACATTGCGCCCCGACCTCTTATTTGCCTATGACTAGCATAGATGAGTGGGTCAGGTGCCGACATATCTCTTTGCACATTTCCACTATTACGAATTGTTGTTAGACTCCTGTCATCGCTTCAAGCATCAGACTTATCACTAACATCCACTTCCCATATCCCAAAACGTTATTTGTAGTTGCATCTTATGCTCAGTAAATCCACCCTCATATCAATTGTAAACTATTGCTCTGCTTAGCCTTTTCAACTGGTTATCTCTGTCAGTGGCTTTCAAACTGGGGTCCACAAGGGGATGCTAATGGATTTGATCAAAATAAAAGTCTAAATGGCACTAATGTTTATTTATTTTCTTTGTGAAGTACACACATTCAAAAGTTTGTATTTATTTTTTTGTGAATTAATGAATGAATTTAGTTATTTATGCATGCATGTATTTATGAATTTATTTATGCATTTACATATTTATTTATTGAAAAAAAGTGTTAATATTTTTACTCAGCAAGTGAAAGTAAAGACATGTGCAGCTGGTAAAATAAGTATTGAACACGTCACCATTTTTCCCGGTAAATATATTTCTAAAGGTGTTGTTGACATGACATTTTCACCAGATGTTGGTAACAACCCAAGTAATCCATACATACAAAGAAAACAAAACAAACAAGTTCAGAAATTAAGTTATGTGCAATAAAATGGAATGACACAGGGAAAAAGTATTGAACTACTGAAATGTATTTAATACTTTGTACAAAAGCCTTTGTTGGTAATGACAGATTCAAGACGCCTCCTGTATGGAGAAACTATTTCCATGCATTGCTCAGGTGTGATTTTGGCCCATTCTTCCACAGAGTCTTCAAATCTTAAAGGTTCTGTGGGCCTCTTCTATGAATTCTGATATTTAGTTTTTATATTGGATTCAAGTCAGGTGATTGTCTGGGCCATTCTAGCAGCTTTACTTTCTCTGAAACCAAATGAGAGTTTCCTTGGCTGTGTTTGGGATCATTGTCTTGCTGAAATGTACACCCTTGTTTCATCTTCATCATCCTGGTACTGTAGGTGTTGGGACTGAACCAGCTAATATTAATTTCCACTTACTAGGGTCAAGATTGCTTTCTAATTACTGATTGATTTCACCTGGTGTCTTGGCTTTCCATGCCTTTTTGCACCTCCCTTTCTTCATGTGTTCAATACTTTTCCCCTGTGTCATTTCATTTTATTACACATAACTTAATTTCTAAACTTATTTGTTTTGTTTTCTTTGTATATATGGATTGCTTGGGTTGATACAGACATCTGGTGAAAATGTCAAGTCAACAGTACCTTTAGAAATATATTTACTGAGAAACACGGGGACGTGTTCACTACTTATTTTACCCGCTGTATAATGTTACAAACAATCTAGTATTTAAAATAAATGCTATTCTTTTGAACTTTATATTCATCAAGGAATTCTGAATTTATCAAGGTTTCCACAAAAATATTAAGCAGCACAACTGTTTTCAACACTGATAATAAGCAAATCAGCATATTAGAATGATTAAGCTTTGCCATCAAAGGAATAAACAACATTTTAAAATGTATTAGAAAACAATTACTTGTGTGAATAGAATGTGAATAGAATCAAATAAATGCAGCCTTTGTTAGAATAAGAGACTTCTTTCAAAAACATCTGTAAACATCTTACTGACCCTGATCTTTGAAAATTTTAACAATTGTTTTAACCTTACGCTTGCTCATTAGTTGTATGCCACTATTTTCTGTAAAGGTGATTTGAATATTTAGAATATTCAGACAATCTTTTTCAACATAGTCGGGTGTCCCTGGCATTAACAATGAACACTCCTTCGTTTGTTACACTACAGAGTATTTCCACTGCATTAATGTGCATACATTTATACCAGTTTCACAACTGTTATTTAAAATATGGCTCCCATTGCATCATCATGGCCACATAAACATCTTTGTTACCATGTGTGGAGTAAATCATAAAGCAGGACATCAGATGTCTGCCTGTTTGCCAGCTCTGCTTTCAGCTGCATCAGTCAGAAATTTGACAGAGCCCACCATCAGCTGAGTCCCCACACAAATCTACCCATAAATCAGAGAGAAACATAGATATTTCCACTGAAATTTCTGGTTGCATAGTTACCTTTTACTGTTTATATAGTAACATGATGATATAATACATATTTTCATGTTTGTGCACCAAAGCAGAAATTTACCTCTGAAGAGATTCTTTCAAATCTACCATCTGAAATAGTGCCGACGGAGTAACAAGTAAAGGGAATGGATACATGTAGGTGGGAAATAAATGCAAACTACATTAGGTCAAATCTGAGCTCTTGAAATGATGGAGAGCTGTTGGGCATCAGAGTAGCCTTCGGCGACATGTTACTCTTTGTGGCTGTCTTAGTAGTCAAAGCAAGTTGATATTTTCACTGGAGGGAAAACAATATTTTGACTGCTGGCTTGTCTGTGCACATGTAATTTCAATAATAAAATCACATATCCGTCCAATCGTAAACGAATAAATCTGACAGTGATTAGTACTGACAGATTAAACGGCATACGATCACAGTCTGTCTAATCACTGTCTGTTTACAGAGCCGCGTGTCAACTAGCAGCCGCAGGCTAGTGATTAGTATAGGATTTTTTTTTTTTCTCCAGAAAAGCTGACTGAAATCACTAAACTAGATAAGATTTATAATAGTAGAAGTGGGTTTTGAACGTATATTATGATGATTTGTGCATGTGTTTGCTACATGCAAGGTGTAAATAAAGGTGTTGTTGTTCTTTAAAGAACACACAGAGCTCCATGAACCCTGTTTAAACTTCTAATAAAGTGTTAAATTCACTCATGGCAAAATTCAATAGTTCTCTTCAATCGCATCACAAAACCTAATCCAAGAGCCGTCTCTTAAAAGTCATGCACAGTGATCTAAAATGCATTCACAAAACAGAAGTCCTCTATCATGCAATGGGTGTTTAAGTCGGCATGAAACAAAAGTTGCAACGGACTTGACTGCTTTAATAAGGCTACAGTGAAACAGCTTATGTAATTCATATTTTTTCTGATTAAAAAAAATTGAGATTTAAAATAACTTCCAGGTTTGCTGTGCTTGTTTTTAGGGCTGCAGAACTTATATTTCTGCACACAAATATTTGTGATTAAATATCAATGTGGCTATAATATAGTAGTTAACACTTGAAGTGGATCAGAAAAGTTCAAAGTTGTCCTAAGACAAGAACACATTTTGATTTTAGGGTCTTTTTTCAACTTTAATGAAAGGTTTTGATCCACTTCAAATGTTGACTAATGTAATAATGTAAAAATAATATAAATTATTAAGATATATAGTTTGTATTATTAACAACAGCAAACATAAATAATAGAAGAATAATTATTGTTGTTGTTGATGCTAAACAAAATACAAAAATTAAAAAACAAAAGAAATATTACTATTGTAATATTTCACAGTAAAAAAATAAGTATAGACATTTAAGGAAAATAAAATAAAAAATAAATAAATCAAGTCATGGTCATATTTTTTTTTATTTTTACAGTACGCTGTTAAAATTACAGTGTTCATTTGATGGCGTCTAATTTCTTTTCTTTTTTTAAATAATATTACAAGGTTTGCATATCACACTGGCATTTTAGGGGTGGGTATCGTTTTTTGTTGTTTTTTTTCTCGATAAACGGTGCCACACGATACTTAAAACGGTACGGTGCTGAAACCGATACTTATTAAAAAAAAAGAATAAATAAATTCACAATTCCCCCCAAAAAACAAACCGAGGATGGGCATTAGCGCTATAAACCACGATTGTAAGTTCCATTCATACTGGACGCCAGAGAGCACCTTCGTACAGAAAATCCACATATCCAGTCACAGAATTAGCGGAACTCAAGACCCTCAGGAAATCCCTTATATCAAAGAATATAGAAGACATCGCTATTATAGCTGTAACTGAGCAAACAGAACATATAAACGTTTTGAATGATAAAACAAAGACAATAAACACTCGACTGCGACAATATAGTTTATCTGTGTTATTCAATCCATCTCTGTCATTTTCAAAATAATTAAGTATATTTATAATGCATTGCTAATCGATGTATTCTTTATAAAGTGGCCTATGGAACATACAAGAAGCCACATCAGATCACAGCAGGAAGCATTTGACAGCAGGAAGCATTGTGGAGTAAAAAGGTTATAATGTTCTCTTTTGTTGGACAACAAGTTTAGAAAAGTGAATACAAGGGAAGTTTAGCTTTAGGCATTTTAATTTAAGCTTAGTTAACGGAAGGCTACCTGCTGCCATCAGAGCAAGTGTAATTACTGCATTCACGCGCTCTTCGGATGCTCTCATTTCCCGAGTTGTGCTTTTAACTGTGAAAACAACATGGACATGAACATGGACATTTAAAGATATATAATTGTTGGATTTGTATTATTAAAGCATTCCGACTTGAGTTCACATGCATTTTCTCAGTCGGGAAATAATTTTTCAAGTGCGGTTCCAGTGATGATGCTTCTTACGTCCGTTTCGGAGAACCAGAGGATAAATATTTCAATCGATCGCTCAGGCATGGCGCCGGAATGAGGCACCGAAATCTGCGTTCTGATTCAGTTCTAGTACATACCGGTTACATGGGTACCGGTGCCATATTGGTACCGGGTTTCGGTACCCAATCCTAGTCATGTTGCAATTTTGGTTTTATTTTGATTAATCGTGCAGTTCTACTTAAAAAAGGATTAGGGTTAAGGTCAGGGTTAAGAGTGCCAGTCACAGTCACTGAGCCAGAGAACTTTGCTGTTTCCACTACAAATGTGATGTGGCCACATTCTGTACATTCCTGACTACCTCCAAAAGCATTTTGAGTGATTAGACCGTAAAACATTTTGGACCCCCTTTACATGTTTTTAGCACTGGCCACTTGTCTTGATCAAGAGAGATGTTAAGACCAGGTGTAAACAGGGTCATTATGCTCTAAAAAGCTTGAGCATGACTTCTAGAGATACTTCTGAGATCAATTTACATGCAACGCAGATTTGCAGTTTGCAATTTGGTTCAGCAATCTGCAGGCAAAAGCCAGTTGAAGTGAGACAGTGATAGCTGAACTCTGCACTTTAAATGAGACATTTCTCATCACTAAATTTCCCAAACTGGCGATGTATATTACACTTTGCGTGTGGACCCATTACCAACTCATTTCAAAGC
Organism: Sinocyclocheilus anophthalmus; assembly: GCA_018155175.1. Classification (NCBI taxonomy): domain Eukaryota; kingdom Metazoa; phylum Chordata; class Actinopteri; order Cypriniformes; family Cyprinidae; genus Sinocyclocheilus; species Sinocyclocheilus anophthalmus. The sequence goes on from JADLZN010006095.1 coordinate 248,535, forward strand.
AATTTTCGAAAATAGCACGTCAAAGGCTCAATGACATTATAGAGGTTTTGTTGTCTTTGTCATAGACGGTCACTGCCAACCAGTGTGGCTGAACGAGACTGGCAACACATAGCACGACTGAAACGAATCTGTGCTTGAACGCCAGCGGTTTGAAGCTGCTAGACGGACAGCATTTGAAAAGCCGGAACCAAAAAAATGGCTCATTATCCAATTTTTCATCCTTGGTTAATTTAATAAGTGAATCTGAAGCAGACTGGCTCAAAGCAGAGTGCATCAAAAGCATCACTGTTCCTACGCGAGAGCCAAAAATCTAAGACGTAATGTTTCCTGATGGTATAAAAGTTGGAAATGCTCTGCCAAAATCAGCACAGTAACAAGCCCGTCCTACTTTATTAAGTATTAACCCAGTGGCAGCCACTGTGAATAGCGCAATGTAATGTTCAATAGAACTTTCAATGCTATTCCTCGGATTTGTAAAGCCTTTCTTAATTATGATGAATTAGACTATTTCGAGTAACAGCTTGCCCAGACTCACTGTACCTTGATGTGAATAGGCTATTGACCTATAGGTAAAACAATAAATCTTGCCTTTCATAGCGAGAGGCCACTCTCTGCGCCGCATCAAATATAATTAATACACCTCTTTCTGCTATATCATTGCAGTCTTTTTATTGTTATGGACCAAGGGCTTCACAAACAATCTGTCAATATACAAGCCTGCCTGAAAAATTCCCATCTTCACCATTTCTGTCAGACAGGTTTGAAACAACAGCAGCTCCACAACTAGTTTCAGATGTCACACAAAACATTACAATGCTGTATATCAAGAAAATAGTACCTCTCTCTGGATATGAAGTGATGCTTGTCATAGCTCTTGTGTTGTAGCGCTGAAAAATACTAGTGGTGAGAAATGAGTTTCTGTTGTAACAAAAAAAAGGATGTAAACATATTCATTGTCCACCTGCTGAGGCAATCACAAGAACACAATACATGCACTTTCTTACAAGTTGTTTTGCTATGACAGAAATTAAATGAAATAAATGGTTCTTGGTCAGTCACTCAATCAGTTTCAACGGTTAGAACTATCTTCACTTCAGCAGAAAGAGAATAGTAGGCTACTGTCACTGAAATGGTTTGATTAGACCATTTGAATCCACTTTTTAAGGTGGTGTATTTTTTTTAATATGCACTCAGTACGTTTAAAATAAATAAATAAAAGTGTTCCTCCTAAAAAAGCTAGGTTCTGAAAAGTGATGAAAGCAGTATTTAAAAAATGTTTAATGTGTGCACTCCATCACCATATTTACAGCGAATTAAAAGCCACTTTGTGAAACATTGACATACTGAAATAATATTAAAGCAATATCACAAGAGCAAGTATCGTATCAATTCGATCGGCCCGAGTGCAAGTAGTCTATGTAAACAAACGTTCAACCAGCAAAAAACCAGGGGAAAACTTTTGTGTGCTTTCTTCTACTCTGGATTCATGATCTGCTTGTTCAAAAAGGTGTGTCAAAGCCTCAGTTCATTTCAAAAGGGTCACGTTAAAACTAGAAATTATGACTTCTAGCCTATTCCTGAGAAATCGAGTAAAAATAATGCAGCACGATTGCAAGATATTGCCTATGCAGTTCAATAAGCAAAAGGTTAATATTGAATAACGTACATTTAGACAGTTGTAAAACAGTTCAGAAATGTTCCAAACGGAAAAGCCTTGCAACAGGTGTATTCATTCCTAAATGATTCCGTGCTTTTGAACAAAACGGTTCATGATTCAAGAATCACTTCCTCAGTGCATCTGTGTTTTTGAATCAGTTGAGCGAATGACTCATTCGTTTAATTTCTCAAAGCTCAACGAATCGATTAAATAATGACTCAGTGACCCATACATTTATGAGTCACATATTTTTTTTTCCCCCCCCCCCCCCATGTGTCAGTGAACACTGGTTCCTCTTCAGGAACTCGAGCTGCGTCGACAAACGCTAGGGGAACGCCTTCCGCGATCCACGCTCTGAATCGTATGTGAAATCAGTCCAATAGCTGAACGGGACGTCACGGCGGATGACGTCATGACCAGGAAGCTATAAAAGCACGTGCGGCGGAGCCCGCGTCAGCTTTTTTTCATTCAGCGAAGCGCTCTGTGTGTGTCAGTCATATTTATTGTTGTCTGTCTATTTTTTGGTAAAATACTTATAAGCAGCTATGTCTAAAGCTCACGCTAAGACAAAGCATGCAAACGGCGAGTGCAAGCCACGATATAGGTTGTTTGTTCCTCCCTGCCCACATTATATCACGAGTGGGGATACTCACAGCCTGTGCGTGGTTTGCTTGGGGGCGAGGCACGCAGAGTCGGCTCTTGAGGGGGCCGGATGCCCTCATTGCGAGCGCCACCCACTGCGTACGCTTCGCTCCCGGAAGGCTCTCTTCGAGGAGTGAGCCTTCGCCAGCGTTCCTTGCGGTGCTGGCCCCGCTTCCGTCGAGTCGGAGCGGCGGTTGCATTCGTGGGGTTCGCAGTTGGATCTGGCGGAGGGAATGGAGATGGGCGAGTCTCTATCTCCTTCCTCACCCAACAGATCCAGTGCCCGATCTCTGGGTTCGGAAGCCCGTTCTGCGGCTACTTCCTCCCGGGGAGACAGCTTGACGCTTCTCCTGTCTTCCTCCGAGGAGGTTGACGTGGAGGGCGTCGATGAGGTTTCGCCCCCTCAATCGCCCCAGTATGAGGAGATTTTGGAGGTGGTAACTCGTGCCGTGGCCAAGTTAAACATCGATTGGCCCGCCGAGAAACAGGCTGAACCGCAGCGGAAAGTAAGCTTGATGAACGCTTCCTGCGCGCGAGGCCGCCACCTCCATGCCGGAGCCTGCCGTTTTTCCCCGACCTTCACACTGAGGTGTCGAGGTCGTGGGCCAAGCCGTTTCAGCCCGCCTATTCATCCCTGCCTCAGATTATTATGGAAATGTTGCAGGCCTATCTGAGCGTGGCTATAAGGCGATGCCCCAGGTCGAACAGACGCTAGCTAGCTTTCTGTCCCCAGGCATGGCATCGTCTTTAAATGCTCCGGCACTGCCCTCCAAGCCGCTACATACGACATCAGCGCTGGTGGGCAAGGGGTAAGCGGCAGCGGGTCAGGCCGGTGCGTGTCTTCACACAATGTCTGTGTTACAGGCGTACCAGACAGATCTGCTGAAAGAGCTGGATGAGGGCGAGCTTAGCTCTGATAATATCGCAGAGTTAAGGAGAAACGCTGATCTCTCTCTCCATGCCACCAAAGAGACCGCCCGCGCCATTGGGCGGTCCATGGCAGCTCTGGTGGCAGCAGAGAGGCATTTGTGGTTGACCATGTCTGATATGAAAGAGAAAGGACAGGGTCTTTTTTTTTCCCCCCCCCCCCCTTTTCGACGCACCGCTTGTGCCTTCTGGCCTGTTTGGCGACACGGTGAATTCAGTCGTCGACAGGGACCAGGAGGCCCGTAAACAAGCGGCGGCGTTTCAGCGGTTCCTCCCTCGCCGTATTTCAGCTTCGGGGGCTGCTGGGCGGCAGCAGTCCCCACCGCGTACCAGCTCCTCACACAGAGAGGCTCAAAAACAGAGCTTTGCGCCCGTGTTCCCCCGAGTGGGGACCGGAGGAAGAAGCAGCGCTCGGGTGGGGGGCCTCGAAGGCCTAAGGGCTCTTCGGACCGTGTCCTTCAGGCGAAGAGGTCTCGACCAAACGGTCTGACTTTTCAGTATAGGACTAGCTGAGGGCAGAAGGCCCTTCTGGCGGCAGAGAGGGTCCCCACCGCCTTACACGGTGCCCATCAGCCCCCCCGTGCCTGGGAGATCGTTCTGCCACCCTGCCGGTGTTCGTTCCAGGCGCAGCGGTCTCAAGCGAGGATATCTGTCAGTTAACGCCGGCAAGTAGCGGACTGAGAGGCTCGCGGCCTCTGCGGAAGGTCCCAGAGCAGCTAGTTAGGTTGTACCCTGTCGGCGTGCAGAATCTTCAGGACCGAAAACTAGCAGTTCTGGCAACACCAGAACTCAGTCTTGAGAGACTGATTCCTTTAGTAGACTATTTGGCAGTGTGGAAGCTTTCTGTCAAATGTGTCTCAATGGGTCCTGCGTACTGTAGAAAGAGGCTACGGAATCCAGTTCGGTTCTCGTCTGCCTCGATTCAACGGGGTCACCCCCACACTAGTGGGTCCCGAGCAGGCTCTGGTATTAGAACAAGAAGCAGTTACTCCTCTTAAGGAAGGAGGCCATCGAGGGGGTCCCTCCTCATACGAGGCAGTCCGGGTTCTACAGCCGATACTTCATAGTTCCAAAGAAGGATAGGGGGTTGCGTCCCATTTTAGATCTGCACCTACTGAACCGCTCAGTCATGCGACTGAAGTTCAGAATGCTCACACTCAAACAAGTCGTGTCTCAGATCAGGTCAAAGGACTGGTTTGTCACGATCGATCTGAAAGACGCGTATTTTCATATCTCCATCCTTCCCAGTAACAGGACGTTATGAGGTTCGTTTTTTGGGGGCAAAGCGTACCAATATCTTGTTCTTCCTTTCGGCCTTGCACTCTCGCCCCGCACTTTCACAAGGTGTGTGGATGCTGCTCTGGCTCCTCTGAGACTCCAGGGCATCCGCATACTCAATAACATCGACGATTGGTTAATACTAGCTCAATCAGAGCAGATGGCGGTTCAACATGAGTTGTTGTTGTCGCTCACATGAGAGAGTTGGGGTTAAGACTAAATGCCAAGAAGAGTGTGCTTTCTCCATTACAGAGAACCACCTATCTGGGCGTGGTGTGGGATTCGACCACGATGCAGGCACGGTTGTCTCCTGCTCGGATCGAGTCGATCCTCACTACAGTCAAGAGAGTGAAAGAAGATCAGTCACTCACTGTCAAGCAGTTTCAAAAACAGTTGGGTCTGATGGCAGCTGCATCCAACGTGATTACTCTTGGCCTGCTGTACATGAGACCCCTGCTGTGGTGGCTCAAGACCAAAGGGTTCTCCCAGAGGGGAAACCCGTTTCGCATGCTCAAGGTCACGCACCGCTGCCTACTTGCCTTAGACATATGGAGGAAACCTTGGTTCTTGTCACAGGGCCCGGTGCTGGGAGCTCCTTGTCGCCGCGTGACGCTAGCGACAGATGCATCCCTCACCGGTTGGGGTGCGGTCATGAGTGGCCACCCTGCCCGCGGTCTGTGGAGTGGTCGCCATCTGACTTGGCATATCAATTGTCTGGAGATGCTGGCCGTATTTCAGGCATTGAAAAACTTTCTCCCAGACCTGAGAGGTCACCATTTGTTGGTGCGCACGACAACACAGCGGTGGTCTCTTACATCAACCATCAGGGAGGTCTGCGCTCACGCCGTTTTTACAAATTGGCACACCAGATCCTTGTGTGGTCCCAGGAAAAACTCCTCTCGCTGAGAGCAGTGCACATACCTGGGCATCTCAATGTGGGAGCAGACATCCTGTCGAGGCAGGGGCCGAGGCCCGGGGAATGGATGCTTCACCCCGAGGTGGTGAAGCAGATATGGAGAATTTTTGGCCAGGCTCAGGTGGACTTGTTTGCGACTCAGAAGACATCGCAATGTCCCCTCTGGTACTCTCTGACTCATCCAGCTCCGTTGGGGCTGGATGCCATGGTGCAGGCGTGGCCGAGGCTTTGCCTGTATGCTTTTCCCCCGATCGCTCTGCTCCCAGGAGTTCTGGAGAGAGTGCGCCACGATGTAGTCTGTCTACTGTTAGTAGCCCCGTTCTGGCCAAGCCGAGTATGGTTCTCGGACCTGATCTCCCTACTCGACGGCTCTCCATGGGAGATTCCCATCAGGAGGGACCTCCTCTCGCAGGCGGAGGGCACGATATTTCACCCCCACCCGGAGCTGTGGAAGTTATGGGTGTGGCCCCTGAGGGGGCACAGCTAGTAGCTTCCGGTCTCTCGACTGAGGTTGTTGAGCCCATCCTCCAATCCAGAGCTCCCTCCACAAGGAAACTATACTCCCTGAAGTGGAAGCTTTTCACTTCATGGTGCAGACAGCGACTGCAAGACCCAGTCAACTGCCCAGTTGGTACAGTATGAGGTTCCTGCAGGCCCGGTTTTCTACAGGGTTAACCCACTCCACCTTGAAGGTCTACGTGGCGGCTATTGCGTCTTACCACGCCCCTCTTGGTGGCCAGTCTTTGGGAAGACACCCCCTGGTTACACGTTCCTCCGCGGTGCACTGAGGCTGAGCCTCTCGTACGATCACGTGTCCCCAACGTGGGACCTAGCAGTGGTGCTAGAAGCTCTCTGTAAGCCTCCATTCGAGCCTATCGAAGATATCTCTGATCGCCATCTTTCAATTAAGACTACCTTTCTTCTGGCAATATCTTCCCTCAAGAGAGTTGGGGATCCGCAGGCCCTTTCTGTGGCCCCGTCTTACCTAAACTTTGCGCCTGGGCTGGCCAAGGCGATTCTGTTCCCACGAGTGGGTTATGTCCCTAAGGTCCCCTCCTCAGCACCGCGGCCTGTCGTACTCCAGGCCTTCAGTCCTCCTCCTTTCGAGGATCCAGACCAGCAGAGGCTAAACTGCATGTGCCCGGTGCATGCACTGGATGCATATGTCCACAGAACTGCCCTGTGGAGAAGGGCGGACCAAATGCTTGTGCTATGGTCCCCCTAAGAGAGGTATTCCAGCAACTAAACAGACCCTCAGTCAGTGGATGTGGTGCCATTACTTATCTTATGATGTCCTCGATATTCCCTTCGCAGCGTGTTGGGGGTCAAGTAGGCTCAATAAAACTCGCACGTGTGGCCAGCTGTCTAAGGTCTTTGTTAGGGGTGTTTCAAGGCAGGACATCGCAGCGCCGGGGGTGGTCCACGGCCTTAACTTTGTTACGGTTTAGCCTAGCTTAAGAGACACTCAGGCCTCTTATGTCCTTCGGCCTAGCTGTGTAGTTTTCCACACTAGGCAGAGACTTGGAAGTTTGGCGGCGTGGGCATTCTCGTTCCCGAAGCGTTCTCCGACGCAGCTCGAGTTCCTGAAGAGGAACGCCTCAGGTTACGTATGTAACCCTAGTTCCTCGAGGGAACGAGACGCTGCGTCTCGGTGCCATACTTCCGGCATACCTGCCAGCACTTGCCTCATTCCTGAAGCTGACACTGGCTCCATCGCACGTGCTTTTATAGCTTCCTGGTAATTACGTCACCCGCCGTGACGTCTCGACCATCTATTGGTCTGATTACACACGAAATTCAGAGCCCGTCACGCTGAACGGCGTTCCCCTAGCGTTTCTCGACGCAGCGTCTCGTTCCCTCGAGGAACTAGGGTTACAAACGTAACCTGAGGCGTTTTCGTTCACCTTTCCTGGCTGGTGAAATGATCTTCCCACAATCGCAGTAATTAACAGAACACCCGACACGTTATCTGACAGCAACACTAATTAATCCCATACCCGACCCATTTGACATAAAAACTGGGACCCGAACCACACCTGCATTAAATCTCCAACATGAGGTAGACAAAACTCATTTATTAAAACTTTTATTCAAGTTGTGAATAGATTAAATACAGAAAGCAAGCAAAAAGCGCTACCTTTAATATACTCACTACAGCTGTCAATCAGTGGCAGTGGCAGTCAGAGGTAAGGGAATACTTACCTGACATAAAAAAATTTTTATAGCTCTGAAATATATGATAGCATTCTTGAAAACAATCTTTTAATGTATTATTGAAGAAAATATTAGTTAAGTATCAAAGAAAGAAAAAATAATAGCCATAATATGGACTATTATAAATGATGTGATCCTGTGATGCTCAGATACTGTTATTTCCTTCTCACATTGCTGATTTCACCATTAACTCTTCACCTGAACAGTTTATGTTTTTGTATATGGTATCATTGTAATCCTTGACCATCAAAACATAGGGGTAGACATCACATTTTCTGTGTTATCATGTTTGGTTCAGGAGATATGACACAAAATACATAATTTGGTTATGGCGGAAAGTAAAATGTCACCATGGCAACCACGAGGTGTTTTTGCAATGGCTCCATTTCTGAACATGTTTAGGGCTGTAAACTATACAAGTGTAGCAAGTTTCATGCTTTTATGAAAAAGTGAACATTACTTTCACACATCACCTGGACTAAACCCATGTATATGTACGAGTTTTTAAAAATATAAAAAAAATCTGTTTTATTCAATTGTGATCCTGTAAAACACTTTTCCCCCCACCTCATGCTTTGTGTGAATTTGCATAATATTTTTGTTTGTGTTTTTACATGCTCAGACATTCGGCCATTTGAAACTCAGACTGTCTCTATGTGGCTTCTCAATGAGATGTGCTGCAGTCCTCGGAGCGGTGGCCTATTTCCTCCACTCCTCTGTTCTGAATTACTCTGTGAATGCATGCTACTCGCTGAATTAGGGTCAGGGCTTTTTAGAAAGCGAGATCAAACAGGTCTGTCTGATGAGAGAGATGGTGCAAACACTGAGAGAAAATCCTGTCATTGTGCAGCTGAAATCAGAATGTGGAAGCGCCATTCCATGCTTTCCCTAGACTTTTGTCTTTTGAATAAAAAGTGAACATTGTTTTCCAGTAAAAATATCTACCATACCATATCAGTACTAATATATATGTCATATTTCTTTAAAATGTTTTTTTCCCCTGTTTTTTGTACTTTTTTTTTTTTAAGTTTATGGTAATAGATGTTTACTAGTTGATACTGGATATTTAATTGTATATGCTCATTTCCCCTTAGTTTTACATTTAGATTATTTTGCTGTCATCTAAAGCAGTGTGAAAGCTAATCTTTTAAAATAAGTTAATAACACCGCTAAATCTAATTTTAGTGTATCTTAATATAAATTTTTCATACTGTGCATTAAAATGTTTTGATGCCCACATAGCATTTAAGATGATTCATTTTAGTGTTACATATTTCAGCTATTTTAATTTAGTATAGAATTTTGCAATTTATCAGCCAAAACAAGAAAATAATATATTTTAAAAATATTGAATTGAATTAACTATTGGGTAAACTAAATTGGCTTAAATTTTTATTGTTTTTCTTACCTTATTGATTTTGATGAGTTTTACTGGTAAGAGGAGTTAATAACTTAAAGATAGACTTAATATAACTTAAATATATGTTTTCTAAAAATGAGTCAAATTTGTATTTATTTATTTTTTGGCAGTGAAGCATTATATTGCAGTAGATTAAAGTCCTTTAGCAGGTAACCCACATTGCAAAGAGCTGCTTCTTTTGACATTCTGTTTCAGTAGCTTCATCCTGCTTATCATTGGTTTGAGACAAGCCTGTATCTCCCTGTTTCAGGCTGGTAAGTCAAGTGCTGCCATATTTCACTCCTCTGATGTTAGGCCACTAATATGATCCCCTCTATACATGTAGCTTTCTTCAAAAGTCTGCTTTTCTATTTTTACTGAGTCCTAATTAGGCGATTCAAGTAGACTGAAGAATCAGCTCCTACATGGGCACCCTGAGGTACTGACTGATTTTGTTCTCAATTAAATCCAGAAACCAGAGATGTAAGAGCTGCATTTTATGAGCTGTTCATATACCTGAAAAGGAGTGTTGGTCTGTATTTTTAATTGTATAGAAAAGATCATGTCAGGTGACTTTGTTGTCCTAAATGTAATATCAAAAGCTGAACTTACTAACTTCACACTATTGTGCACTATAGATCAGAGAGACTCAATGTAGTATTTAATTGAGAAGATTGTGTAGCAAATGAGAAATCGAGAAATCAACGTTGCTATTCAAAGCCATTAAACACCGTTAATATCCTTTAACAGTGTTAAAGGATATGAGAATACCTTTGCTTTAACATTTCAGTTAACTTTTTTTTAGTATGCACATTTTTGTCAATTACGGTGCCAACTTGCACTTTGCATAAACGAGCAGAAACAAACAAATGAGTTACCTACATTTCATGTAATAGTAGGTTAGCCACGATTTGATGAAGCAATTAAGCATAATGATGCATCCATGCATGCAGACGTAACCTATTCTTCCTGCACAATGACGGATAATTAATGTCAGTGACACAGGCCTGACTTGTGATCTGATTGTGCATTTTAAACTAACTAGTGCATTCAATCAGCACTGCATCGAAGTGACAAAGAGTTTTCACTTCCCAAAATCAACCTTGCTACAGATGACTCTGAGCCTGAGCAGGATTTTGTGTTTTGGCATTGCAAGGAGACATACTTTAAGCAACAGACTTTTGGTTCACTTCTCTATGTAATGAGGCAGTGTATCATTCTGTCTTTCTGAGCAAAGATGTCGGTGAAATAAAAGTGAGGCCCTGATGAAACACACAGTCTCCGTTTCATGAATATTTATATCATATGCTGGTGGTTGACGGCCTAGATTTCTCTCTGTCTCTCTTTTTAGGGGCTGGGCTGGAGAGAAGAAGAAAATTATTTGCATTTAATGCGAGAGAGGGGTGCCTGTGAATCTCTGCTGGAAGAGCTTAGGTGAGGTGCTGTTCCTGTTTATGGCCGGGATGGCACTGACAGGATTATCATGCCATGTTATTTCTGCCTCATTAATCAAAGTAAGAGGCGTGACTATGAGATCGAGACAGTTCACAGAGAATTTAATCTATGCGGGGACCTCACGCAGTTTGTGTTCATCGTTGGCCAGCGGGTCTTTTGATTGACCACTTTGTTCACACTAAATGTGATGCTGACAATCACAGCCAATCAAAAGATATTTGAAGTTAATGCCCAGTTAGGTGGAGCAGGATTTTGGACCAGTGAGATTTCACGAGCGGGGCTATGCAGCGCAACATCAGAAACAGAAACAAAACAATCTTTGACATGTACAGCCACTCAGGTGCAAATAGGATTCATCTAAGCTTGATAAACAGGACACTCAATGCTAAATGGCCACATTTGTTAAGTGGTGAGTAGATGGACAATAACTTCAAGGAGTCTTCATTATCAGTTATTGCATTGAGTTAGAGTCCTCCGAAGGCCATTGTAATATGCTTGCTCACTATCTAGTTGGTAAACAGTCTAACTGGTGTCATTTATCTCTGTCTGTAGCACTCTACAAGATTCCTGAGTTTTGGCCTTCAAGCCTTTGTCTGATGTGTGAAATTGCATCAAACTGGCAGAATTTTCTCATTTAGCTTCTGTAGAGTTTATTTAGCTCTGAACCTGGCTCCAGAAAGTAGTGATGAACTACATTAGCGAAATCACTAAACCGTTCCACAGAAGCACTGCAGAGGCCATAAAGAAAATTAGCCTCAGTGCCCAGCTTAGTCACATTTCACATTCTCATCTGTTTTTTTTATGCTTTTCCCCTGTTGTTTTGAATCTTATTGTTTTTTTTGTTTGGATCATGTAGCTTTGCCATTTAATAGACCACTGCAGTGATCAGTTTCAATCAACAATGTAATTTTGCAAGAAAATAAACCTTTTGGTTTTGTTTGTTTTAATGCCTGTCAAAATTGTAAAAATGTTTGCTTCCTATTCATTCTATTATGGCATTAAAATCTACGGTTACTGGTGCACTACCATTTGGAGCAATACCATCAATAATATAATATCAATATTAAAATAATATTATTATTAATAATATTATATTATAGTTTCCATTTGTGTATCACTGATATAGATAACAGCACTGTACAGTGTTAGTTTTACATGAGTGAAACCGTTGCAGAATTTATTTTCCCAGCTTTGTAGTCTCAGGCCTGATAGTGACCTGTAGCCCACGCAGGGGCTGCGTTGTGGGACAGTGGGCTGCTCTCTCCACGACCCCATTCTGCTGGATTTGTACAGCCGATCTGGTGAAGCTGTAGGTTTCTGGCCCGCATTGTTTGGAGTGGAGAGTCTTTTCTGTGGGCCCACTGAGCCACAGTTTTTTTTCTTATTTTTTTTTTCCCAGGCTCGAGAGTCTCCCTGCCCAGCAGTCTCTGCCTGTTCCCATTCATTCAGACGGCTGCCCACTTCCAATGTAAGCCAGCAATGTAAGCAGAGCCCAGGCTATTCATCAGCACTGACCTTTTCTCCCAAGATTCGGCCCAATTGATTACTGATGTCTGATGTGGGGCGACATACCCATTCAACCATACATATGTTTTGAAATACACACAACTTTGTCTTGCTTAAAGGGGTCATATGACGTTGCTAAAAAAGAACATTATTTTGTGTATTTGGTGTAATGAAATGTGTTTATGCGGTTTAAGGTTCAAAAACACATCATTTTCCACATATGTACTTACTTTTTTCTCCTCTATGCCCCGCCTTTCTGAACGCATCGATTTTTACACAGTACGTCTGAAAAGCGAGGTGTGCTCTGATTGGTCAGATATCTAGTGCGTTGTGATTGGCCGAATACCTCAAGCATGTGACTGAAATGTTACACCCCTTACCATACTGTGATGGCACCACGAGACAAAACCAATAAAACCCAGTATAAACGAGGCATTTGTTGCATCCAGTGGGGACATAATTACTGATTATAATGACTTATACTGTCTTTTTATGCATTGCATTGCGTATCGCGCCGCGTAACATAAAACCATGTCTGCTTTTGTGATCAGAGAAACGACAAACAACAAGCGCTACTCCACACTGCTCAAAACTCGCGTTTGAATCGTCAGTGGCAAATCCTTTAAATATGAAAACATACTTACAAGGCTGTAAGTCATCATGATTTGTCAGCATCATAGACTGTATAGGGTCAGCATGCGCGCCGGAGGGGAAACGGGAACTGAATTCACCGGAACACCGGCATTGTAGGCTACTCTCCCAGGAAACAGTCCTCGTCCTCCGTAAAATGCGTTGCACACATCTGAATATTTGGGTTGAACTGTTCTGGAACAGTGTTGTGAAATACAAAACAATGATTTCTGTAGGGGTGGGCGATATGAGCTAAAATTCATATCACGATATTTTACACTGTCCAGGCGATATCGATATTATATTGCGATATGAGAAAAAAATTACAGACAAAATATTTTAACCTTATATAACTAGAAAAAGTGAGGGATTGGACATAGACCTGAAAAGTCTTTTTTTATTGTGCCATTGTTTTTCTCAAAAAGTGCAAACGTGCAACATGAGCTAGGCCTGTATGAATTAAATTAAATTAAATACTGCGTGTTTGAGTAGGCCAGTGGTTCCCAAACTTTTTCTGCCAGGCCCACCTTTTGTAGAGAAAAATATTTTCAAGGCCACCACACCCCCCCTTTTTTTTTTTTTTTTTTTTTTTTTTTGGAAAGTCTCTTATGCTCACCAATGTTACATTTATTTATTAAAAATACAGTAACACTGTAATATTGTGAAATATTGTCAATTTAAATTAGCTATTTGAATGTTTTAACATATAGGCTGCTGTATTCCTGTGATCAAAGCTGAATTTTCAGCATCATTACTCCAGTCTTCAGTTTCACATGATCCTTCAGAAACCATTCTAATATGCTGATTTGCTGCTCAAGAAACATTTCTTATTATTATCAATGTTGTAAACATTTGTGCTGCTTAACATTTTTGTGGAAAACATATGTTTTTAGGATTCTTTGATATTTGAAATGGCATTTATGTCAGAGCGCTGGAGTTCGTCAGAAATAGAACGCAGCATCAGTTTACTGTCATGGATTTGTCGTGTCGCGTCGTATCCACTGATAGAACATCACTGGGCTCTATTTGCTTTTGTCACATCGCGCCGCTCGCGTCTGGTGTAGACACATTGTTTTGGTATTTGTGAATCTTAAGTATATTCATAATCTGCTTTTCGTTTACCTGGCACTGGAAGTCCTTTCACAAACTCTTTCATGCTTAGAGCAGAACCATGCATCATTCATTTATATTTCCACATGTCTCCCTGCAATACAACTCTGACTCTTCAATCACGCCATCTAGTGGTCTGTTATTGATACAACCACAACTGCTACAACTGATAACGGAGCACTCAAGCGGGTACTGCGAGTCATGTTGAGGTAATAAAATGTCAAATTAATATTTTGCGTTCAATTATTTACTTGTCAGACAAGTGGCTGCATGATATGCGGGAAAATTACGTAGTGTAGTCTTTATCACTCTGCAGAGGTTTCTTTTACAAAATAATCTTCAGACTGTACCTCAGCCTTGCCGCACCCCCCTGTTTGGGAACCACTGGAGTAGGCGATTTGTGCTTTATTAATTTGGTCTGTTATGATGCTCTGTGTGTTTGATTACTAATGCCTGTGTAGTACGGCGTTGCACACAGAGGACAAAAACGTTCAGCCTCGACTCTTTATCGTCATTTGTGTTAAAATTTGCAAAGCGTACCAAATTGAACAAAACTATATAAATGCAAAATTTGAATTCATGAATATATAACGGTATCCACGGTATAGCAAAATCCATATCATGGAACAACATAATACTTTTAGTCACTTTCATACCGGTATAGCGCCCACCCCTAATTTCTAGTTGTGTCCTCTTTTGGAAGACCAAACAATGTAGCTTCGCTTTCACAACGAAACACACAGCGTCTTCACGACATGGCGGTGGCGGCAGCGGCGGCAACAATACTACAGCGAGAATCAAAGTTACGCCTTCTTTCTTTGCATATACATTTGGGCGGTGTTATGCAAATCTTCCCACACAGTGACATAGACATGTGGGGGCATGTTTAAATGAGGTGTTTTAGGAGGGCGTGGACGAGTCTTAACTTTTATAAAGACTATCTCTTTGGGTTTGAGACTTTAGTCTTTGCAACTTTAGGAATCTTATCTATTCACAAACAGCTTGTAACACTCCAAAGAAAAAGGAAAACTTGAAATCGCATCATATGACCCCTTTAAAGAAGAATGTGCATGAGAGCCAGAATTTTTCATTAGTCATTTGGACTTGTGTTGCTTTGTTTAAGGGGTGAGGGGAGGGATAATTTCCAAATATAGTAAGTTCAAGTTGGTTAACAGTACAAACTGTTCCTTTGTTTTCTCAGTCTAATTAAGCATGAAGAGCCATCTAATAGCAATACTCACGGGACGGGCAGGAAAGCGCTTCAAAGTATGCTAATTATTCTCACACAGGTATTAGGTCTAAAATTTCCAGACTAAAGCAACAGTAGCATGATAAATACCCTTGTAGATCGTGACACGCTGACAGGTCTTACCTTGATGATGCCGTTTACCTAACTCTCACTTTTTTACTCGGGTGACCGCACATGTTTCCTCTTTGTGAAGGCAGTTTGGCAGGTTGCTGTATTGAATCTGGGAGGGCTTTTAGAAGTTCCCCGAACTCCAAATGAAAGGGGAAGGACATGCTGAGTCACCCCTCACGGAAAATGATATTATAGCACTATTCCCAAAACGCATCATTCTGTATCTGCCACATGATGAATTGTTCACATTTCCTCAAGTTTTGGGTTTGAAAATATGCCTTTTTGGTGTTGGCTGAGTGGTTGTTTTTCTCAGGGGTGGTCATGGTGCAGTGGTTAGAGATGGGAAGTCTGAACTGATATTCATCTTAATTGTACTCTCATCTGACCTATAGCGCAGTCATTTTCCACAGGGATGCTCAAAATAACTTAGACGCCCAGATAATATGGGTTTTTATTTATCTATTTTTTCTTTTATTGTCTCATTCTCAGGTGTAAGATCTGACTATGAAAATCCTGTGTAAATCCGTTCAAAGCTGCAGTGTTCCTGGCATATAATTCAGTGAGGCAGGGCTTCATCAGAGCTCTGGCAGTGTTTCTCACGGAGTCCTCACCTGCTAGATGCTGTTTACTCTTAGCTGCTCTTCTCTTCGACAAAACCTGTGGTAATTACCTATTTGCTAAGTACAAGTTTGCTCATCAGCGTCTCCTTTGTCTATATAAAAAATCAAAGCAAGTGCTCATATCTTGAGATATAGAGATGCTGAAGTGACAACAAAAAAAAGGTTGTTTATGTGATTATGTATTTATTTACTTTTTGTGGAAAACAATTTAATACTGATTAAGTAAAAGAATTTTAGCTATGTACCCAGACCTCACTCTATGCTTTACTGTGATTTATTGAACAGTTCACAGATTTCACAGATGTTCACCTTGTAGTGTGCATCATTGATTTATTTGTTTGCTACATCTCAGACTGTTGTTTTATGATCAGATCCCCACAATCTCCCCATGTATTTGATGTTTTTTAAATTTTTATGTTATTTTGTCTCAGAAATAAGGCATACTATTGCCAGAGGCGGAAAATACGAAGATATGAACCTTGTATCATTGAGATGTTGCCTTACAGCTGTGAGAAATGGAGAAGAAACATTATTCCTAGTTTTAAACTGCTGTGTATCCCTTCGGATATTTTAATAGATGCTCTGATTGTCCTCGTGTTACATTTGTTGAGGTAATGCTCCGCAGAGGCAGGGCCTTGCCCTCTGATGTAATGCCATGTAAACAAATCCCCATCTTTTTCACATTAGTGCAGGCCACCGCGTCTTACACCAGACAGATTGTCTGCCTGTCAGTGAGATCACGTTTCATCCAGATCTTCATGAAGCTGATGCTCCATTATGGGGGTCTGGAATAGTGGGTTTAAAAATGTATTTGTTCTCCTTTTGCCACTGCAAAGCCTGTACAATTGAAATCTCCTCTGGCAACTAGCCTGAAAATGAAGTGATGCAGATTAATTTGTAAGTAGAATTTTCAATTATGATATCAAAACAGCAAATATTAGCCTCTCATGGCCTTGACCTATTCCAAGAACAAAATGTTAACAAAATATGAATGAATGGTTTTGAGTAAACAGTTTTGTGATTTTTGTGATAACTGATCGGAGAGCCGTTCATTTGTCAATGACAAGCTTTAGCCAAGTGTTGAAATGTTTCCCGGTTTCTTGCCTCTTAGATGACTGTAAAGTAATTTGAATCTCATGAAGCACTGAATTTTCATGATGCAATGTTAAATGTCAGGAGTTTTTCCCCATTGCTGAATGGGGGGAGGCAGGGAGCTCACAAACGCTGGGAATGGAACCTGCCCAACACACTGCTGCTTTACAACAGACATTAGCTCTGTTCATAAACCCAGTGAGCTGCCTAGGATCACTACTGACAGTAGGCAGATAGAAAATACCTCATTTTGGCCACAATCTAAGGCAGAATTGCATGTTTCCTTCATAGATTTCTGAATTCCATAATGCATTGCAATTAAATCAGTTGGAGGAAAAAATGGCCAAGATGGCAGAGTCTAGAGAAATGCAGATATGCGTTTTGTTCAATACTTCTTAAAAATTAGTTTATTACTATTTTGAATCGGATTGTTTTATTTTTAGTTTAAGTCTGCTGAGTAATTTTATGTGCTTTTGTCATTAGTGTCTTTAACGTGTTCACACTTCACGATGTTTAAGCTAACCTTTAATCCTGTTTGACACAAAACAAGCCTCACTGGATCAGATGCTTATGGTATGCTTAATACAGTTGTGTTCATACCGCATTTTGGTGTTTTTTTTGTTTTTTTTTGGAGCTTGACAACCGTAATTCTATAACCGAAATAACACCTACACAAGCGCACATTTTCAAGACTCGCATTCTCGACAAACGCAACATGACATGGGATGCGGGATGACAGAACCGCACTGAAGGTAGTTGTCTGCTACATCATAAATGTGAGACCCAAAATGAACTTATTCATGAGGAGTTTAATTTGTACAGAGACCGAGAAACTTGATTGTGTTCATCTTGAAGATCCCGGGTGCCAAGGATACGAGCCTCAAACAAACTGTCTATAAAGTCGTTGTTGGTTCTGTAAAATATGTGATGGATAAACAACGCCTCGGTTGGACTAATTTATTTACCGTCATTTCTCGATCATCAAAATAATTTTGTTACAGCCCTAATTATCTATGTAGATTTTTATTTCAGTTTTATTAATTTTAGTACTTCAACTAAACTTATGTCTGTTAGTTGCTAAGGCAATATTTCTAAATTTAATTAACTTCTTTATTTTAATATTTACATTTTATTTGATTTCAGCTTTATTTAAATTAAAGAAAACGTTTTAATGTTTTTGTTTTTGTTAACACTAACAACATGAATGCAATATAATCATTATTATATTATAAGTTGGTTTAAACTGTTGCATTATCCAGTTGCTCAACTCGTGGATATCGTTGACAGAATCGTTTACAAAGGATACTTTCCACAAGTTCCTCTCTGCCAGCTCCAAACTCTTACAACAGCCCTTCCCTCTCATTGACATGAAGCTGCTTTTTGAGCGTGCGTGGGTAAACGGCGCTTCCTACAAACTTTCATAAAGTTCTCCCAGTCTGCTTCAAAGGACACAAAGAAAGCCGCATGGTGGTAGTTGATAGCTACTAAAGGAGAGGGGTTGTGTGGGTTTAGGGGTTTGTTGTTTTAAAATTTAAATGGATGAGGGATGTTCTTTTGTTCAGCTTGTCATTTATCTCCTGTCTCTGCAATTAAATCCACACAGAGCTTTGGGGTGGGAGTTTTCCTGCATGGCAAACATTAGCTTTGTTTCTGATTGGGTGGCGGCTTTAATGGTACTGTTACCAAGATTTAATAACTTCTGCTAAGTACCTGCTTACCTGCTAAGGGGAAGGCACATTAGACAGTTTTAAACTGGATGTTTTTACGGATTTTATTGAATGATTGATAGGTTCTTCAATAGCTAATGCTGATATTTAGAGACAAGGGTGGCGTACTAAGCAAATTTGTAGAAACAAAAAAAATAGAAATAAATCCAAACTGACAAATTCTGTGCTGGGAAAAAGAAAGGAAAAAAAACACTTTTTAAATGCTTTCTTTGGAATAATTCTAACTGTATAAATATTATTATAATGTTTTCTAAAAGAGAGAGTTGTTCTTTCAGTTGGCATCTATATTAATGCTCTAATAAGTTATCACTTCCTAGGCTTCTAGGAAAGGCAAATACTGACTGACTGACAATATTGAATCATGTTTGAATTTTGTCCATATGTATATATTTTTTTCCAGCTTTATTTTAGTGAATGAAAATGATTGATCAATGAAATTATCATTGGCTGTTGGATGTGAAAGTAAAAAACCCAGGTTTCCACGATCCTTTAGAGACAGTCTCTGTGTCATTTTCTCTCCTCTGCTTGTTTTACTCTCACATTCACCCTGTCCATCTTGTTTTACCTCTCATTTCTAACTCTGTACTGACTCTACATCTTTTTTTTCATTCTCTCTCCCTTGCTCTCATTCTCTCCCTCCCGCCCCTCTCACTCTCTCTCTCTCTCTCTCTCTCTCTCTGGCAGGCTGCTCCTGCAGTGATTCAGTATCATGGAGGCTGGCAGTGGGGCTGCTGCAGTGGTGGGAAGTGCAGCTCTCGGACTGCTTGGAGCCACAGGAAGTCATGACATCTCTGACAGGTAAGACTCACCGTCCTTCCTCATCAGACCCCGTCAGGGTCTTCTAACTCACCCAGCTTATTTTACTCATTTAAGGTTCCTGTTTGTTTCTACTTGTGTGTCACGTTCTTGCTCCTGTGTGAATGTGTGTGTCCCTGCCTCAGCATGCCCTCTGCTTCCTTGCGGTTTCATTCATAACTGTAGAGGTTATTTCTGCATGCAGCTTGTGTGTGCAGCAAAGTCTTGCGCACGTACATCCTATTCCTCTCCAGGGCTTGAGGAGAAATGTCAGAAGTGCAAGCGCTATGAGGTACAGGCAGATGCAGCGGAAACAATGTAGGCTAAAGGTTCTTAGAGAGATGCATTTATATATCCAACTCAATGGATAGAGCTACATCACCAAGCTGCAAGCATTGATAAATACCCAACTTGAGATCATTAATAATCACTTAGGAATAACGTCATTCCTCTCATAAATATATCCCTGCTGTCATGAAACCCCAAATTTTGCAGGCAGATGACATGGTGCTGAGTGCACAACCTGTATGGAAATCCATGATGCTGAGTAGTAAAGCCATGGCAGCCAATAAAAAGCATTTCAGTGCCAGTACACTCCCACACCCACCCACTCTCACGGCTGAGCTCTGAGCGCAAGTCACATGATCAGCAGCACTCATGAGAGCCTGCACGCTTTGGCATTCTCTCTGATATTCTACCCTAAATCCCTCACCGATCACCTTCCCATCAACGGTTTCATGCTCTGCAGCGATTGTCCTGAGTTTTGAGGATTATTGTCCAGCCATTTTAGCCCTCACTTCAGCCCTCACCCTCACTTCAGCATCACTTGAACACAATCCAAATCTGGTATGCGGTGGGTTGCCATGGCAGCCACAGCTTAGCATATATTAGATATTAGCACAACATCAGTGAAGGAAGGCAAGAAAAAGGACAAGGGGAGGCAGGGTGTTCTCTCAGCTGTTGTGGAAAGCTTTCCAAATGTGGTCGTCATTTTCATACACACCCATGCTTATGATTCATAGTCACTAGGGGAAATGCTTAAGCTGTGCTGAGGCTTTTCTTCCACAGTCTCTGATACTGTGATGACCTGGAGCCCTGCAATCCTTCAATATTCTGTCCTGCCACTGCACTGCATGTGTGTCTTAAATAAGCGGCCTCTAGAGTAGGACTCTGAAATTGAATAGCCTCAAGCTAGGCATGAAGTTTGCTTTTTTAAAGTGCAGAACAGTCTGCTTAGAATATGTAATAGTTCATTTTGAAGACTAAACTTTGTTAACATTCTAATCGATGGCATCTAGGTTTCAGTGCGAGACCTCTAAAGTAGATCAGTTGTTCGCGTGGCCATTTACTTGACATTTAAGAGACGGTTATAATCCAAAGCGGCTTACTGTGTGCTGATTGCAGGGCCAGTTTGCTCCAAGCAACTTGGGGGTTTAGTGCCTCACTCAAGGACAATAAAGTGATAAAACGGGTTTGTGATGTCATGTTACTTGGATTTTTAAACCACTACCTTTGTGTTAGCAGTCTAGATCGTTAACCATTAGGTCATCCATTAGGTTTCCATGTAAGGCTCAGTTTCACCCAGCTCAACACCCAACTGCTGAAGTTATTGCAGGTTAAATGAGACTTTTGTATATCTTTTCCTAATGCGGAATGTGAAAAATATACTCATTAACATTTAAATGAACATTTACAACCTTACTGACCAATAGTTATATGATCAATGCAATCGGAGTTTTGCAATAATAAGTGCAGTTACTAATAATATTAGAGGTTGACCGATATGGGTTTTTCACTGACCGATGCCGATATTTAGAAATCAGGGCAGCCGATGGCCGATATATGATGCCGATTTTTTTGGCCGATATGTTTGGCCAATTTTCTTTTTTTTCCCCATTCATCCCATAAAAGTGAGTTTGAGCAAATGATTATTGCAGGGTACAAGATAGTAATAGTAGTAGTAGCCTAATTCAGAGTAATAATACATGGCTTAAAATTTAAGCACCTTCTCAAAACAGTTCTGAAGCATGCTTTTTGTTTATGTTTGCTGACAGACACCAGTGTTTCCCACAGACTTGCAATGCGGCACTGTTGGAGTGGGAGATATAGCGGTTTCCTTGGTAACAGCTGTAATCAAATAAGCACTGCGCTCACAAACGCTACTTTATCAGGCATTACAGGAAAGAGAAAATGACACCGAGGCTTTTCTGAAGACGGTCGGTTCTTTTTCAAAGATACATTCATAAAAAAACACCAGTGCTGCATTTTAATTTTGAAATGTGCAGTGATCAGTTTATTCAACGAAGTAATAACTCAATGTATGGGAAACACTGGACACTGCTATAAGTCAAATGGCCAAGTGATAACAAAAAAAGAAGAGTTCACACATATTACACCGCCTGCTGCTCAAAACTGCTTAAGAGTCCACTGGCCACGAGCGATGACATCGTGAAGGCTATTGTAGGACCTACACACACATTTCACAAGGAAAATTAATGTGCACATTATAATCAGCCCAGAAGTTTCGTCTGAACTGCATGTGTTTCTACTTTCACATGCAAATGACTTGTTGCACTTATGAATATGATAACTTTCCGGCATCAATTCTAGTAGGGTAAAACGTAATTACGCTTTCGAAACGGTCTGTTTTGCCCTGCCATCATTAGCTGAAGCTGTGTGTGAACAAGAAGCGGCTGCAGAGTGTGATTTGCTCCATCTCTCACGCAGCCAGAGAGAGATTCTTCGGTGTTCCGCAACAACGCTTAGCTGCCAGCAGATGCGCCTGCCTATAAATCGGCCTAATTTGCAGCACAATCGGCCGATGCAGATTAATTTTAAAAATGCCAAAAATCGGCCGATTAATCGGCCGGCCGATCAATCGGTCGACCTCTAAATAATATTATACATAATAAGACATGTTTATTTCTTGGTAATACACATTTGACAGTAAAGCACTGAGCTTGAGTTGGGAAGCATACATTTACTTTTATTATGTGTAAAATAAATTTTTTATATGGAAAATGTATATATACTACTCTTATTAATTGTACCATTATTCATCCATTTGGTTGCTGTCTGGAGGCCTGCTATTTATTGTCCATCTATATGATTCCATTGTTCTGTGTGTGTGTGTGTTTTTCTTCCATCAAATTCAATTCAGACTTCAGATTCAAACCTCTGATCAAATATCATTTTCTTTGCTATTGTACTGTAGATGCATAGTGGTGCAGAAAAATTTTAGATTTAATTATTGAGTGCTCTATTAGACAAACCTCATAGATTTGTTTTTATACATCTGTTAAAATAAACTTGTGGTAGACCAGAATCTTCTTGTGTCAGTGACTAAGCAAACAACGGAGAGCTCTCTGCTTTATGATTCACTGAGTGCATTTCAATCAGCATTTTCCTGTCAGTTGGCAATTTGTTCATCCTCCCAGTGACTAAGCATTCCTGCATGACTTGCCCCTGCTTGAAACCAAGGACTGTGTGTAAAGCATTTATTAGTTGACTCAAAAATTTACATTCAGTCATTATTAACTAGTCTCAGGTCGTCACAAACCTTTATGCTGAAATTCATTGAAAACAAAAGTAGAATTGTAAATTATCTTTGCAGTGATGTTTAGGTCTATTCCATAGACCAAAATCACCAATAGAAATGGCCAAAAGCATAGCAAAGTGGTCATACAATAGCTTTGTGTAAGCATATGAAAATTATTTACTATAAACCTTATTTTTTTGTAATTGTATGATAAAAAAACACTTTGTGTGCATAAAGGGCATAAATAATCAAATCATATTTATATATGCGCATATACTGTATATTTATATATGCGATCTCTTAGTCTGTATGTGGTGAACCCACAGATTGATTGAATACCACATGTGAAAGCAAACGTGAATGCTTCGTCTAATTGTGATGCACCAGTCCTCCAGTAGACCATCATTTCATTTCTCTAAAATCTCTCTTCAGGATGGAAGAGTTGCAGAAGCATATGGTCTGTGCTGTTGATTTCAGGGCCGGCAGCCTCTTGTGTTAAAAAACATTTCATCTTTGGTGAGTTTAATAGGAAAGCGTTGCTGTGTGGAATGGTTTGACTCGCATTACTTTAAAATTATAATTTTCACTGCCACTTGAGTTTGCAGATAGAAAGTGCCTTGCATCGACACAGTGAGCTCTTGTCTTCTGTAAGTGCTCCTTTAGACCAGTTCTCTGAGGCTGAATATTGTTTTGATCATTCACACTTGAAAATGCCCAAATGTGTGTGTGATTGAAATTAACTTCCATGTTTTTCAGTGTGATCATCCTGATGTCTTCTCTCAAAGGTAGAACAAGCTACCTAATGAAAATGTTTTACAGTAATTTGTTTTAGGGGAAGTTGCCTAAGGGGAATCTGTGCAGCAGACAGTGTGAGACCTGCTTCAACATTTTGAAGTCTCTGGAGCTTTCTTAGACAGGATCTTCAGAATAGAAGCAGCTCTGATACACCATTTTCCCCCTAATTTTTTACCCTTTCTTTTTTCACAGATAATTTCAAGTTCAAGTTCAAGTCTGCTTTATTGTCAATTCTTCCACATGTACAGGACATACACACAGAGAATTGAAATTGCGTTACTCTCAGACCCTTGGGTGCATACAGATAACATAAATACAGATTAAATACAAAATACAACTATACAAATATACAAATAAGGTCAAATGTAAAAATATATATATAAAGCACAAGGCATATGGCAGATAGAGTGCAAACCAGTAAAGTAAACAACAGTGCAGAAATAGTGATTGTAGTGCAAAAAATGATTTGTAGTGCAAAAGAGCTTATTCAGACTGATTAAAGTGACCGAGTGTGTGTGTGTATTTGGGAGGGGGGAGTGGGAGAGTCCGTTAGAGGGTCAGAGTTCAGAGGTGCGTGGGCAAAAGAGGGGAGGGGGGGCAAGGTCGGGAGGGAGTTCAGCTTCCTGACAGCCTGATGGATGAAGCTGTCCTTCAGTCTGCTGGTCCTGGCCTGGAGACTCCGCAGTCTCCTCCCTGATGGCAGCAGACTGAAGAAGCTGTGTGTCGGGTGGGTGGGATCACCTGCAATGCAGAGGGCTTTGCGGGTGAGACGGGTGTTGTAAATGTCCTGGAGGGAGGGGAGAGAGACACCAACCATCTTCTCAGCTGCTCTCACTATGCGTTGAAGTGTCTTGTGGCAGGACGCGTTGCAGGCGCCATACCACACAGTGATGCAGCTGGTCAGGATGCTCTCGATGGTGCCTCTGTAGAAGGTGCACATGATGGGGGCCGGGGCTCTGGCTCTTCTCAGTTTTGTGGAGGAAGTAGAGACGCTGCTGTGCTTTATTGGCCAGTGCTGCGGTGTTGTCAGTCCAGGAGAGATCCTCTGTGATGTACACACCCAGGAACTTGGTGCTGCTCACCCTCTCCACAGTCACACCATTGACGGTCAGAGGAGCATGCTGAGTGCGCACTCTCCTGAAGTCAACAACAATCTCCTTCGTCTTCTCCACATTCAGAGAGCGATTGTTGTCACTGCACCACCCGGCCAGGTGGCTCACCTCGCTCCTGTAGTTTGTCTCATCTCTGTTGCTAATGAGACCCACTACAGTCGTGTCATCCGCCAACTTGATAAGGAGGTTGGAGTTGTGTGACGGTGTGTAGTCGTGTGTCAGCAGAGTGAAGAGGAGGGGCTCAGCACACATCCTTGGGGGGCCCCAGTGTTCAGTGTGATGTGCTGGATGTGTTGCTGCCGACCCGTACTGCCTGAGGTCTTCCAGTCAGGAAGTCCAACAGCCAGTTGCACAGCGAAGTGTTGAGCCCCAGCTGGACCAGTTTGTGAATGAGCTGTTGAGGGATGATTGTGTTGAATGCTGAACTGAAGTCTATGAACAGCATTCTGACGTATGAGTCTTTTTTGTCCAGGTGTGTGAGTGCTGAGTGGAGGGTAGTGGCGATGGCGTCATCGGTCGAGCGTTTGGACCGATATGCAAAGTGGAAGGGGTCCAAGGAGGGGGGGAGGGTAGACTTGATGTGGTGCATGACTAGCCTTTCAAAGCACTTCATGAGAATAGGAGTAAGTGCAACTTGATGGTAGTCATTGAAGCAGGATGGAGATGGCTTCTTTGGGACTGGAATGATGGTGGTAGCTTTGAAGCATGTGGGGACAACAGCCTGACTTAGCGAGATGTTGAAAATGTCTGTGAAGACATCGTGAGTTCCACTGCACAGTCTCTCAGTACACGCCCAGGAATGTTGTCTGGACCCGGAGCTTTGCGTGCGTTGATTCTGCTGAGGGATCTCCTCACGCTGTCGGTGGACAGCGTCATCACCTGGTCGCCGGTAGGAGGTGGAGTCTTCTGTGCAGTGGTGCTGTTTTGTGCCTCAAAGCGAGCGAAGAAGATGTTCAGTTCGTTCAGCAGAGAGATGGTGCTGTCACAGGTGCGTGGTGGGGGCTTGTAGTCCGTAATGGTCTGTATCCCCTGCCACAGGCTCCGAGTGTCTCTGCTGTCGCTGAAATGATGGGCTATCCTCCTGGAGTACTGACTTCCTGATGCCGCGGGAAAGGTTGGCCCTAGCTGTCTTCAAGCCCACCTCATCTCCAGCTCTGAGGGCAGCGTTCCGCGTCTTCAGGAGTCTGTAGACCTCCCCTGTCATTCATGGCTTCTGGTTGGCCCGGACAGTGATGTCTTTGTGACTGTTAGATCATCAATACACTTGGTGATGTAGGCAGTAGTCTGTGAGTACTCCTGGAGGTCTGTGGTGTTATTGTATGTGGCAGCCTGCTTAAACATATTCCAGTCAGTGGTGTTAAAACAGTCTTGAAGAGCCTCTGACGACCCTTCCGGCCACACTTGTATCTGTTTATGAACTGGTTTGGTGACTTTAACGAGCAGTCTGTATGCAGGTATTAGCATGATAGTGATGTGGTCTGAGGTACCGAGGTGGGGGAGGGGGAGGGCCTGGTAAGCTCCATCCTCTGTGTGGTGTAACAAAGTCAGAGTGTTGTGCCCCCCGTGTTTGAAAGTCTATGTGTTGGTGTATTTTTTGGGAACACACTCTTTAGGTCTGCATGATTAAAATCCCCAGCCAAGATGAGAAAAGCATCAGGGTGGGCTGTCTGCTGCTCACTGATGTGCTGGTACAGTTCATTTAGTGCCTCGCTCCTGTTGCTGTTGTTGGAGCTGGGAGGAATGTATACAGCAACGAGCAGTATGGCTGTATATTCCCTCGGTAGATAGACTGCCGGCACTTTAATACTCATAAACTCCACCAGGGGTGAGCAGTGTTTTCAAACCACAACAGCATCGCTCCCAATTATGGATGAACGATATTGCATTTGCGATAAATATCCCATATGAAAAAAACTTGATTTTTCACCGCAGAGGTCTGCGATCACTCGTTCAACTATGGGTTGAGATCTGGAGACTGGCTAGGCCACTCCAGGACCTTGAAATGCTTCTTACGAAGCCACTCCTTCGTTGCCCGGGCGGTGTGTTTGGGATCATTGTCATGCTGAAAGACCCAGCCATGTTTCATCTTCTATGCCCTTGCTGATGGAAGGAGGTTTCACTCAAAATCTGGGGGTGGGGGTCTGCGCGATACATGGCCCCATTTCTTCTTTCGTTTACACGATCAGTCCGTCCTGTTCCCTTTGCGAAAAACTCCCCAAAGCATGAGGTTTCCACCCCATGCTTCACAGTAGTATGTGTCTTTGGATCAACTCGCATTCTTTCTCCTCCAAACACACAAGTTGAGTTTTTACCAAAAAGTTCTGCAAGCACTGTCACCAACAGCAAGTTTAGTTTTACTTTTCTTTTTGTTTTCATTTGCGTTATCTTTGCTGTGTACCTCACGATATGCTATGGAGGCTCTCTTTTATTTATGTATTTATTTGATTCCTTAGTGTTTGCTAAACGTTCTGTAATTTATTAGTCTGTATGTAATACAGCATGTGGTGTATGCCATGCCTCATCTTATTTTTGTAATGTTTTGTAAGCTTGTTTGTCATTGTATCTTATTGTTTTATTGTTGTTGTGCTTCTTAATTAAGAATAACAATGAATCAATCTTTTGTTTCAGTCTTAAAAAGTGAAAGGTGTGTAGATGTAAGCAAAACAATTATCTTTTCTTGTAAAACTTGACAACAAGATCGCAAATTCGAAAGTGAAAGCATCCGAAGCCCGGCTTATAACTTAGCAAAAGAGGAACTTCTGTTCACAAAATTCAAATCACAAATAATACTACTAATGAAAAAGAACAGGTTGAATGTTAACCTCTTTCGTTTCCATATAACTATAAACTATGATAAAAGTTCATCAGCATGCATTGATTAATCCCATGGTGTAGCAAAAAAAAAAAAAAAAACATTGTGCACCAAAGCAGTGCTCATAGCCGACCCACTGAGAAAGTAGTCGTTCAAAAGAGGGACCCTTGGAAGAATGATTCGGACCCTGGAAATTACTCTGCAGTACAGTTTTACGGTGCATTTCATACTGAAGACTTCGTATCTTAAGATAATATAGACAGTATATAAGGTATATATAGATTCTTATTTATTTAAGTCTGTCTAAAGTTACTGTTTTAAAACGTTCATCCACGGTTTATTACAGTGATTGAATTACCTAAAGTGTGTGTAAAACCACAGATATGTTTTTTATATTTCTCAATCTACTTTAGTTTGTGTGCTTTTTACTGGAGGGGGGGAAGGGACTTTTATATTAATGTTTACAACAACAAAAAAAAAAAAAAAAAAAAAAAGCTTATTTTATTATTAATGTTGTCATAATTACTACATGCTTACAAGGTTGGAAGTTCAACAAATCAGTCAATATACTACTGTGATTGTAGTTGTTTAATAAAAATGTCATTCATATCAATTCATGTATCACCTAATTTCATCGTAACATATATGCCTGGCCTACAGAAAATAACATTTATGTTTAATCTATCTAATATTGTGTTGGTCATACGATACAATGATTTATAGCTTGTCTTTGTTGAATATTACAGAACATAAAGAGGTTTACAAAAAAAAAATTATATATATATCTATATATATTATATATATATACTATATATATATAATTAATAACCACAATCCATGATTTTAAAAAACAAAAATCGCATTACTTAATTTTTCCAAAATCTGTCAGCCCTATTCCATCCATAAACCTTATACACTAAAAAATAACAACTTTATTCAATTCTTCTCCCCGAGTTACCATCTACCACCATTATCAAGAGTAACACAATGCATGCATCGTATTACTCTCGATAATGGCGGTATATGGTAACTCGGGGGAGAAGAATTGTGGAATAAAGTCATTATTTTTTATGTCTTTGTGCACAAAAAGTATTCTCGTAGCTTTGTAAAATTACGGTTGAACCACTGATGTTACATGGACCATTTTAACGATGTTCTTGTTATGTTTCTGTGCCTTGACTGTGGTAGTTACCTTGCGGTCTATGGAGGGTCAGAGAGCTCTCGAATTTCATAAAAAATATCTTAAGGTCCCTACTTTTTACCCTTTCGGAGTTTTATTTAGGTTTTGATGTCCTTAAGAATATATATTTGCGGTATAAAACCAAAAACCATCTCAATATATTTTTTACAGCTCCTTTCTCAGGAGCTCTGCTGAGAACGGTCGATTTTGGCCTGTCTAATTAATATTCATGAGCCTCTCTTCTGATTGGCCTGTTGTTTTTTGAGTGATGCACGACCAGGCCAACCACAGGTAACTAGGGTCAGCTGACGTCACAGCGCTAGCTGGAGGCAGCAAAACAAAGGGGAAACTGGAGGCGGCCCATTCAAACCAGCGCAGATTCGGCTACATGAGCCTAAAATATCATCTTGTTGTGATGTTGGTTGCCGAATCGATGTAATACAGCCTCAAATTAGAAATTTGATCGTATATCTGCTGCCACTGCCAGACAAAAAAACGACGACAGCTGTGGTTAAACGCGATAAAACAAGCAGACTTGACAGAAACGATCATCAAAAATGCTTGAGTTTGCAGTGCACACTTCTTATCAGAAAAGGTTAAATAAAGTATTGTCTTTTGTTGTTATGGGCACATCTACAGATTTCTTGCCATATGTCTATGTTTCTTGCATCTCACGACTATGTCGTGTATGAAATAATGTCTGTGTGCATGTGTGTAAAACAACAAATGGACGATTTATTTGTAATTGTATATACATTGTTGTAATTAATTGTGCCTCGGGGGGGGGGGTGGGGGGGACAAAAATTTAAACAATAATGTAGCTGTAAAAATAGTTGCCTGCTGAAATTGAAATGTATATACATCTTCATCATGACTAGATAGACACAGTGAGTAAGTCTTTACTACACACGTTAGATGTGATACACCTCGTAGTAACAGTCCTGTCAGATCCTCCATCCTTTGAGAGAGAGTGTAACGTTACAGGTCGGCCGATCTGGTTTCGTGGTTAAAGTTAACCTTTTCGACATGTTTCCGCAATGTTGTCTGGGGGTTTGGCAAAAGGAGAGTGGGACTGTGGGCAGTGCTCGGGGTGGTGACTGAAGGCGGTGACTGCGTAGTCACTTTACGGAAGTCACAACGGTTCGTGAAAAATCACTGCTACTTTAGGCAGGCTGTGTGAATTTTACTGTGGACTGACTGTTTTGAAACTTACATGGTAGTTACATAGCACCTAGACCTCAGTTATCAGGAAAAAAGCCAGGAAATTTCAGTTTTGACAATATGGGACCTTTAATTTGTGTTCTAAAGTTGAACAAAGGTCTTACAGGTTTGGAACAACGTGAGGGTAAGTAATTATTGACAGAATTTTCATTTTTGGTGAACTATCCCTTTAATGAAATGCTTACTCAGAATAGAGGTGCTTTCGTGATTTATGAAAGCCTGGCGTGACCTGCACTGGCCTCCAGGAGTTAATGACTTCCATTGGGATATGATGAGGGTGTTGTGACATAACACAATGGCGACCACTCCATCTTGACCCAAGAAACATCCCGATTAGAATTCATGAGCCTCTCTTCTGATTGGCCTGTTGTTTTTGTAACCAAAATACACACAGACCCGTGGCTGCTGTGCATTGTAGTTCAAGTAAATGTGATTGTTGAGAGTGGGGGCGGGAACCGAGAACATGGGAACTTACGAGGCTGTTGGACTATTGCTAATGCTGACACCTCGCCACTCACCAACATTCTCGATGTCCGCACGGAGGAGCTCTGAAGAATAAAAAAGCGTAGTGACGACAGTGAAAGACGAGAGAGGACCAGGCCTGGAGTTTATTTTGTGTTTTGGTTTCATTGTGCGCGACAGTCGTCCGCGAGGGGCTGTCGCACTGTTTTGTGTTTATTTTATTATTAAAGTTTTGTTGGAATGTTCGCCGGTTCCCGCCTCCTTCTTCCCGTGACTACAAACGTTGTTACATTGGTGCCGAAACCCGGGAGGAAGGAGGGGCACGCTGCCAG
The DNA here is from genome assembly GCA_018155175.1 of Sinocyclocheilus anophthalmus. Lineage (NCBI taxonomy): Eukaryota > Metazoa > Chordata > Actinopteri > Cypriniformes > Cyprinidae > Sinocyclocheilus > Sinocyclocheilus anophthalmus. The sequence continues at coordinate 279,315 of JADLZN010006095.1, forward strand.
AGATCCCTCGCCGCTGTGGTGAGTCCGCGGTGCCATCGAGTATGGCGGAGCAATCTGCCACCATGGATGCTCGAGGTGGTGGGCTGGAGTGAGTTGCCGGGGGGGTGGACAAACTCGCTGCCGGCCGCCTGGGATGTGAAGGGACGGCTGCCATCCGTAAGGGAGCTGAGGAGTCGCCGCCGTTCGCCTGAGGCCGGAGCCTGCTGACATCCGCCATGATGGGGAGGAGCAGGGAACGGGGAACTCCTGCCGGCTGCCCGAACACGGAGGAGCCGTCGCCGTCCACTGGGCGGCGGAGGGGTGTCGTGCCGTCCACCGAGGGCTGTCCAGTGCCGCCGCCTGGCATCGCGGAAGAGTTTACCCAGCTGGGTGAGGGCCGAGCGGCAGTGTGTCTGGGAACCGGAACAAGATTTTTATTTATTTTTTTCTTCACTCTCTCGTCTCTGGCTCTCCTCATCCTTCCGTCTCCTTTTCTCTCACCTTGTCTGTCTGTCCTTACCCCCAGGTACGCCGCGGCCGCCATGATCAGCTCCCCCGGAGGGGGGAGGGGGGAGTAGAGCACAGTCTCGTGAGTACCCCCTGGCCTGCGAGGGGCGATGGGGGTATGTGACGAGTGGGGGCGGGGCCGAGAGCCGTGGGAACGGAGCGAGGCCGGTGGAGTAATTGCTAATGCGCGACACCTGCGCCACTCACCGGTCTCGAGTCTCACGGAGGAGTGACGACAGTGAAAGACGAGAGAGGACCAGGCCTGGAGTTTATTTTGTGTTTTGGTTTTGTTTGTGCACGACAGTCGTCCGCGAGGGGCTGTCGCGCTATTTTGTGTTAGTTTTTATTATTAAAGTTTTCTTTAAGTGTTCGCCGGTTCCCGCCTTCTTCTTCCTGAACTACAAACGTTGTTACATTGATTAATCATGTTATTGATTAAGCACTGCAGTTGGTTGCACCTGGATCAACGAAGAGTCTTGGCACAGTGTCATAATGCAGCACGCTGTTGCTTTCTGAACATCCTCCATCCTGGTAATTATGGATGCAAACTCTGCTGTGTCAGAACTGCATGGAGGAGATGACATTTTGGTGTCAGCAACATATGGATAACCCAGCCTCTTCTATTCTGCTTTGAAATGTTGGTTCAGTGTTCATGTGAGCCTGAAACTGACAGCACGAGGGGGGAGGAGATGTAGGTGTACCTCAGAGACCTGGATGAATCCTGTTTTGTAGCATACACTGCACAAAATCACTTACTCTTTATTTTCAGTAACAATACTGTAGTGAAATTATGTATAGTATTAAGACTTTTTTTCAGATATGTCTTGAATTAAGTTTATTTTTCTCACCCCATTGGCAATTATTTTTCTTCTTTTAAACAGGAATCTGCCAGAATTTAGTGTTTATGCTTAAGAAAAAACTGTTAGCCAATGGCGTAAGAAAAGTAAACTTAATTTAATATATATTCTGTGTGTAGAATTATAAGTCTTGTAGTTTTGCTTCTCAAGTGAATTGATCTTGTCTTAAGGATGTTTAGATATTGTTAAATTTGAAAACAAGACAAAAACTGTTTTTTTCATTGTAGTCCAATATCCTTGTGCTAGGACTGTTCTTTGTTGTTCATTTCTGGCCATCTTCAAGATCATTTTGTCAGATTTTGAATCAATATCAGATTAACAAGAATAATTTTAAATAACATTCATGTCTATATATTGCTGTTGCTCATCAAATCATTTTAAGAGCGCCTTCCCTGGCACGTCCCTTAGGGCGAGAACCATTTTTACTGTGCTCCATAAATCATCAGCATAATTAAAGGTCTTACAAGGACCCAAACCGTGTCATTAATTTAGCACATATTTGTGTGGTGGTGTCAAGTTCTTGTTTATTGCAGAATGGCAACATATAAAGTAAAATACAAACACGCTCTCAAAGTTAGTGACATTTGCTGGATGTACTGTTGTGTTGTAAGCTGCCGGGTCACACATTATGCTCCAACGTGAGAGTCTCTGCTCAAAGCAGATAAATAAACATTCAAAGCCATTTTCCAGGTCATCCAGATTGGTTTAATCCATATCATGTAACTTTTATGTAATTCGTTCCATTCTTTTTTATGGAAACAATTATCTGTTCTTTGGAAAGTGTAACAGTATCACTGACTGCACTGCACTTTTCATCTCTGATCAGTGGTGGTTTGTCATTTTGCCCATGTGAGACGAGCCAGACTGCCACTTTGTCTCTCCCATCCTCTCATTCAGCAGGGTTGGAAGGAAATAATATCTAAGCTTTCTTTCATATCACCCATTAAAGACCATATTACAGGTGCATCTCAATAAATTAGAATGTCATGGAAAAGTTCATTTATTTCAGTAATTCAACTCAAATTGTGAAACTCGTGTATTAAATAAATTCTATGCACTCAGACTGAAGTAGTTTAAGTCTTTGGTTCTTTTAATTGTGATGATTTTGGCTCACATTTCACAAAAACCCACCAATTCACTATCTCAACAAATTAGAATACTTCATAAGACCAATAAAAAAAACAATTTTTAGTGAATTGTTGGCCTTCTGGAAAGTATGTTCATTTACTGTACATGTACTCAATACTTGGTTGGGCCTCTTTTTGCATGAATTACTGCATCAGTGCGGCGTGGCATGGAGGTGATCAGTTTGTGTACTGTTGAGGTGGTATGGAAGCCCAGGTTGCTTTGATAGCGGTCTCCAGGTCATCTGCATGTGGGTCTCTTGTTTCTCATTTCCTCTTGACAATACCCCATAGATGCTCAATGGGGTTCAGGTCAGGCGAGTTTGCAGGCCAATCAAACACAGTAACACCATGGTTATTGAACCAGCTTTTGGTGCTTTTGGCAGTGTGGACAGGTGCCAAGTCCTGCTGGAAAAATGAAATCAGCATCTTCAAAAAGATAGTCAGCAGAAGGAAGCATGAAGTGCTCTACAATTTCCTGGTAGATGGCTGCGTTGACTGTGGACTTAAGAAAACACAGTGGACCAACACCAGCAGATGACATGGCAGCCCAAATCATCACTGACTGTGGAAACTTCACACTGGACTTCAAGCAACATGGTTTCTGTGCCTCTCCACTCTTCCTCCAGACTCTCGGACCTTGATCTCCAAATGAAATGCAAAATTTACTTTCATCTGAAAAGAGCACTTTGGTCCACTGTGTTTTCTGAAGTCCGCAGTCAACGCAGCATCTACCAGGACATTTTAGAGCAAGCTTTAGGGAATGACTGATTTCATTTTACAGCAGGACTTGACACTTTTTTTTTTTTGTTTTTTTCATGTTGCCACACTGCCAAAAGCACCAAAAGCTGGTTCAATGACCATGGTGTTACTGTGCTTGATTGGCCTGCAAACTCGCCTGACCTGAACCCCATAGAGAATCTATGGGGTATTGTCAAGAGGAAGATGAGAGACACCAGACCCAACAATGCAGATGACCTGAAGGCCGCTATCAAAGAAACCTGGGCTTCCATACCACCTCAACAGTGCCACAAAATGATCACCTCCATGCCACACCGAACTGAGGCAGTAATTAAAGAAAAAGGAGACCCTACCAAGTATTGAGTACATTTACACTAAATGAACATACTTTCCAGAAGGCCAACAATTCACTAAAAATGTTTTTTTATTGGTCTTATGAAGTATTCTTATTTGTTGAGATAGTGAATTGGTGGGTTTTTGTTAAATGTGAGCCAAAATCATCCCAATTAAAAGAACCAAAGACTTAAACTACTTCAGTCTGTGTGCATAGAATTTATTTAATACACGAGTTTCACAATTTGAGTTGAATTACTGAAATAAAATGAACTTTTCCACGACATTCTAATTTATTGAGATGCACCTGTATTATGATCAACTTTTCTAGACTGCAGGCTTTTCCAAAGAAAACGGCAGATTCCCCCCTTAAATTGGCAGATATCCCTACATGCTGTTGTAGGGATCTTGCTTTTATTCCCTGCTGTGCATGCTGGATAATAATTTTTCCCTTTCATGTCACTGTGATTAGTTTCAACATCTTGCCTAATTGAAATGATGCTGCCATTAACACCTCTGTGAAGGATGGGATGTTCTAATTCACCGCCTTACATTGAGGACGTGTCATTTTTGCTGTCACACTGCCTATTCCACTCAGCTCCTCTGTCGTAATTCTCAAAGGCAGCCGCAAAGCAGGCTATATCCATATATTTCACAGGCTATCACACTGACCCTGCCTCCCTTCTCTCTCTCTCTCTCTATATATATATATCCCATCCCCTCCCCTCAGGGGCCTGAGGCCTGGACGGCACCCGGAAGAAGACGATATAGTTCCCGAGCTTGCCAGGAGCATCCACCCCCGAGAGCGACCTGACTGGGAGGAAACCATCAGCGCAATGGTGAGGAGCCAAGTTCTCGCAGTCTCGCACAAATTCAGCGACTCCCTCCCACACCCTACATTTACAAAGCCAGTCGTGAAGACAGCAGATATCACACCCTCAAGCTGTGAAAATGAAAGATCGACTGCTTGCTGTTCGATAAAGACAATATCACAACTGTCGTTTCTGAAGGATAATTCTGTACTTTTTTTTGTGGGTCCCTGATTCTTTTACATAAGACCCATATTGCTGCTGTAGACTGTTGGCCATTATAACCTGTCTGTGGGAACATGCTCTTGTCAGATGCCTGCAGAAGGATAATGCAGATCTGGTCATTATCCTACGAAAAGCAGATTCATTTACTGACTAGCAAAAATGACCTTGAGGGACTTCAGATTTATATTTATGGTATATATACAGAAAACATAATGGAGCACTGGAAGCTTGGGCGACTCCAGTTAAAGCAATAAATCAAAAATATTTGCAGAAAAAGAAGAATCAAGTATACACTACCATTCAAAAGCTTTTTTTTATGCTTTTTGAAGTCTCTTATGCTCACCAAGGCTGCATTTGTTTGATCTAAAATTCAGTAATATTGTGAAATATCAATTTAAAATAACTGTTTTCTATTAATATATTTTAAAATGTAATTTATAACGGTTATGCAAAGCTGAAAAAAATTTTGCCGTAGCCATTACTCCATTCTTCAGAGTCACATGATCCTTCAGAAATCATTCCAATATGCTGGTTTGATGCTCAAGAAGCATTTCACATTATTAGTGTTGCAAACAGTTGTTGGTTCATATTTTTGTGGAAACTGTGATAAACTTTTCACTTTGATAATTGGAAAGTTCAAAAGAACAATATTCACTTTACGGAAGAGGTCTGACACAACAGGTTAGTTTTATACAAAACAGTTTATTTGGTCACAGTGAGTACTGGTGTTGAGTCCGGAGGAAGTGAGGGTGAGGGAAAGGTCCGTGAGAGAGTGCAGAGGATATGGAGAGTGGAGTAATCTGAGTCTTTTGCTTGATTGAGCCTGGAAGGTATCCGGGGGAAGCACACACCTCAGCGATCCGGGAACTAGGAGGAACACAGGAGGTAAGTAATGCAAGACGTATTCAAAGGTAATCAGTAGCAGTCCTCTACGTGTATACGAGACCGGACAGTGAGGGTGTCTGAGGTGTGTGCTTTTATGCAGGCTGGTAATGAGGTGCTTGATTGGTGACAGGTGCGGGTGCTCAGAACTCAGGTGAGAGGGATCGTTGTGATTGGGTGGTGGCGGAGCCTGGCCGATCTGTTACAGATATATTAATAAAATGAAATGCTAAATAAAATGGTTTTTTTTAAGAAAAAATATTTGCTGACCCCCAAACTTTTGAACGATAGTATACCAATAAGATTATAGCATAGAGTCAGAATTTCATACTTATTTGCTAGGTAGTTATATTTTTATACCACATAATGGTTCTTGATTTAGTGTTCAGCCATAGCTTTTTGCTATCAAATAGGTAAGATGTAATGCAGTCAGTTATTCATTACTGCAAAATACACCCCGACATGAAGCAGCTAACTACAATATGACTTTGCATTGTTTTGCAATAATGAGCAGAGAGACATTTGATTTGATTGCAGAAGTCCCCTGATTGACCTATCAAAATTGAGTGTTCCAGAGAGCCGTGTAGTAATAGATGATCGTATTAAGATGCTCTGAAGATCTACATCATTTATAACATGCTTTCCCCAGCCATTGTTCAATACTGAATTCGTTTCAATTCATGATTATTTCACCAGCACTGACATACTTGCATTCAATGGTGCTGATAAAAAAAAAAAAAAGAACCTTTCTCCATGGCAACCTGACTGTTGGCTGATGTTGTTTTGAGCACAAACAGATTAGCGAGGATATATCAAGGGAATTACAATGTAGCAGCTCACTCGTATGACAAATTAATTTAATGCTCTTTGGCTCGATTTTATACTATTGTGTACCAGGGTATTAATTGAACTCGTTAATTGTACAGTCAAGGTCATCAAGCTCCAGTGTCTGTCGTCTTGTCACTGTTGTGACCTAGTTTCACTGTCTCTTATAGTGAAGTGAGACTGTGATGATCAACAGTCTGGCTGTTACGAATAACGAAATAAACCAGATTTGGATCGGACCCAGTTGAGTTTTCACATCATGTTTTATACCAGCAGAAGCTGGTCTGTTCAGCCACATGCTACAGGCTACATGGTCAAGAGCCTTTTAATAAGCCCATGTCTGGCAGCTAAGAGCCGCACTTTCAAAGCATTATTCATATTTCATAGACCTTTCGAATCACTAGCATGTTTTGTTTTGCCTTGCCAGATGACTGCGTGTCTCTCGTTTGGCTAGGCATTGAAGAGACTGGCAACAGAGTTTTATAAAGCATACCAGCTGTCAAATGTTTTAGAGGCAGGGCACAAGCTTAGCCTTTCTAAAACCAAAGTTCAGGGGCTCTCAGCTTTTTGGCATATCCGTTTAACCTGTCTTTGACCCTGTTGTAGCTTTCTCTCTCCTTCCATTACTCAGCAGACTTGTTTTATGTTGCCTACAATATTCTCATTATACTGTGCTGTTAACTTTAAAAATGGATTTGTGTATGAGAGAGATTTGTCTCTTTAGCTCTTATTTGCACAGAAAGATTTGTGTAGAGATGGGAGGAGACTGTCCTGTTAAATGTCCTGTTAAAAACTATATTCAAGTGCTTTATCACTTTAATGTAATGCATAAGTATAATTGATAGTATTGTAAAAGGCTATTCACATAAAGTCTGAATTAAAAAAATTAGTGGTCGAACACTATTTGTTTCAGTGGCGATACTGATATCTAACGAGCACAGTAGTTGATGGACAGTTTAGTTGTAGCAAATGAGATGCACACAAAATTACAATTAAACTTTTGTTTTACACAAAATTAATTCACTAAATATTTAAAATAGAACATTATGTATAATCTATGATAAAAAAATTTTTTTATTGTGATTTGGTTTCACAATTGGGGTTGTATAATATTATTGACAAAAATGATATGCCAGTATTTTATCAATAATGATAATTGGAAACAATTTTGCTGCATGAGCTTTCAAGGCATTTTGAAAAAAACAAGTACGATATGATTGGATAATTATATATATATATATAAATATATATATATATTATATATATAATTTCGCCACAACCTGACCGCACCTATATTGTGAACACTAACAAATTGCAAACTTATTTCTCATAATTCAATTTTTATCTTTACAGTTGGTGATGTAACTTGATTTCTAAACTTATTCTCATAGTACGTTTTTTTTCTCAGAGTTGGAAACTATGATCTGTCTTGTTTTTATCTGAGTATTTTTTTTAATGAATGACGAAAACTCTTTATCAAACTGGTAATAGTTGTGAGTATAGGTTTGGACACGATAGACGGTGCTGACGGTGATACCGGTGTTAAGCCGCAACACCGGTTACGTCACTTGTCCACCGCGTCACTGACCCCCACCGTCGCTTTGATTTTTTATAGTAATAAAAATCATTTAGTTTAGTAAAAGAACAGACACTACAATTAAAAACTGAATGCGGCTGCTCAATGCAGTTGAATGACAGTTGCATCACAGATCAGATTTCATTTCTCCAGTGAGGAGAGTGAGTCGAGCTGACGGACAAGAAGAGTGAGGTGAGGTGAGACAGACAAGACGATTGCGGATGATTTAGTTTAGAAACGAAATGCAAAAGCGCCCGTTTGGCAATATTTTGGATTTTGAAAAGCCTGTTGACTTTTGCCATTTATCTAAGGTGATTTTGGAAGTTTTTTTAAACATTCGTTTCTTATTTAATTGGTTACACATTGTTTGCTGATTTTTACTTTATTTAAACTTTGTGTCATTTATTTATTTGACATCAAGGTGTATGCCGTGAATCCGTGTATCATTCGGTCAATCGTTTTTTGATTTAATATTGAAAGTAGAAAAATGAGAAAACGGCTCCTTTTTTGTTTTTTCGTTTTTTTCCAAAAAACGAGAAACGAAATTTCAGTTTAAATTTACGTTTTTCGTTCATGGGTGGAAAAATAAATAAACAGCTTGAATATTTGATTGGTCAGCCGAAGATCAAACCGTGCCTTAGCAGTATCACGCAGCAGAATAATAGTCCGCCACTGCTGCAGTTGTATGGATTAATAACACATTTATTGCAACTACATTTAATCTTTTTTTCATCAAACAAACAGTCAAATGAATAGCTCGACACAACTCGTACCGGGGCATTGTCTAGACAGGGTTTTCTTCTGTGTAGATATAAATTATATTCTTTGCATCAGCTGAGCATCTTTCTGGCGCATGCCACAAACATGAACCACAGGGAATACTCGTCTTTTAAAAGGCATCTTTTAGATTATTTTACATTAAATGCATCATATAAGTCACTTTGAAATAAATCACAGTAGGCCTATGCATCATGATAAAAAAGCGACTTTACAGTCTGGAAATAATTTAGGCTATAGCAGTATTAAGCTATACTATTTCTTGGAGAACCCCCTATCACTTTAAGAATTGCTGGTCTACACAGAAGAAAGCCCTGTCTAGACTCTGCCCCTGTACGAGTTGTGTCGAGCTATTCATTAGTCTGTTTGATGAGAAAAATATGAAATTGATAAAATGGGTTATTAATCCATACAACTGCAGCAGCGGAGGACTATTATTCTGCTGCGTGATACTGCAGAAAAACTGATGAAGGCACGGTTTGATCTTCAGCTGACCAATCAGCAGAAAAGGGCGTTTAATTCCCGCCCACATGTAAAAGTGGAATATTCAAGCTGTTTATTCATTTTCCCACCCATGAACGAAAAACTAAAATTTAAGCTGAATTCTCGTTTTTCATTTATGGAATCATTAAAAGGAGCCATTTTCTCAATTTTCTACTTTCAATATTAAATCAAAAAACGAATGATCGAATGATACACGGATTTGCGTGCTCCAAGCTTTCTTACTCGTTTGCTTAAAAAGCGTTCTACCGTTTTTATTATCTTCTGTTATATATTATACATGTTACTTTGTTTCAGCGTTTTGTACATTTAAACTTATGTAAGGTATTATTATTTATTAGGCATGCCTGCCCTATAGCATGGTATATTTTTTATTTGTTTTGTTAATAAAAGTTCTATGTTTTATATATACGCTAAAGTGAGTTTGACGTTGTATTAAAGCAATTGACGCTGAATTGACGCTAATTCGAAAGTAAAAATGCGCACAGCGCTTTTAAGCTATTTAAAAGTGAAGGAAAGCGAAGAAAAGAGGGGAAATTCAAACGAACAATTGCTTTACTCCGAATTGTCACTATTTGAAAGTGAAAGTAAAATGCGCACGCCGTTTTTACAAGCTATTTAAAAGCGAGGAAAAGAGAGAACGCCCCTGCGGTCATACCGGTATACCGGTGTTGTCACACGTCGATTAACCGGTGGGAAAATTTCTTCACCGTCACAACCCTATTGTGGAGCAAAAATACCTTGTACATCTTTAATGCAGTACTTTTGTGTTGTTTTGTCACATTGGCCCTGGTGTGAACAGGCCATAACTGTGCCATTTGGTGAGGATGAGCTATTGGAATGTGACCAGGGACATAGACTGTCATGTCCCAATCATGCATTGAAAAGGAGCATGTGTATTTTTCTTTCAGGCACGGAGTGCTGAAATTCCAGAGCTGAGCTCTGAGCCTCTCATGCGCTCTTGCAGCAGTACTGCCAGCATGAAGGTGAAGAATGTCAAAAAGTAAGTGTCAAAAATTCACATACCCAAAGTCACAAAGGCTTCTTTTTTCCATATTAGCAAGCAGTCAATTACTGACTAGCCTTCATGTTTATAATAGCTGAATTTTGAACTGAATATTGAATATTGTCCTGTGATCTTTTCAGGCTCTCATTCACCAAGGGCCATTTTCCAAAGTTAGCCGAATGTGCCCATTTCCACTATGAAAACGTTGACTTTGGGACGATACAGGTAAGATCTTAAGCCCTTAATAACAGTGGACTTCAATGCTTCAATTACAGAGTGGGCCTCAGTGACCGGACTTGAAAAGGACAGCATTGAAAATGAGGCACAAGAGAGATTAAATTCTGATGTGCATGTGTGTTTGTGCAATGAAATGTCAGGGGTGTGCAGATAACGCCAAAGTGCCACAGTTGGGAAAGGGACAGTAGCAAGGCTCAGAGGGATTGAAGCAAGTAGCAAGGCTCTAATGCAAGGCTCAGAGGGATTGAAAAATGAGGATCAACATGATTTAATATCACTATAGCAGCAGTAGCTCTCTTGCAGATGACTATTTCCTCTGCTGGAGCTGGGTATCACCAACTACTTCACAATACAGTACACATCTCAATACATATGTCATGATTCAATCGTGATGCATCATTATATGTGACCCTGGACCACAAAACCAGTCATAAGGGTCAATTTTTTCGAAATTGAGATTTATACATCATCTGAAAGCTGAATAAATAAGCTTTCCCTTGATGTATGGTTTGTAAGGATAGTACAATATTTGACTGAGATACAACTATTTGAAAATCTGGAATCTGAGGACACAAAAAAATCTAAATATTGAGAAAATCGCCTTTAAAGTTGTCAAAGAAGTTCTAGAAGCATATTCTATCCAAGTTTTTTATATATTTACAGTAGGAAATTTACAAAACGTCTTCATGGAACATGATCTTTACTTAATATCCTAATGATTTTTGGCATAAAAGAAAAATCTATAATTTTGACCCATACAATATATTTTTGACTATTGCTACAAAAATAATACCCCAGCGACTTAAGACTGGTTTTGTGGTCCAGGGTCACATATCATAATTGGATCTTAATTGAAACTGCGCCAGAAGCGTAAGAAAAAAACTCAGCATGAAGGCGAGAGAGTGTGAATCTGCAGTATCAGTATCTCTTCACTTTTGTATTTTTTGCTGAGAAGATCAGTTTTAGAGTTTGCACTTTGGCAACATGCTGCTTCTCTAATGTAGAAAAGTAGATAATTATAAATACATGTTATAATCTTATATTATATATAGATACATACATACGGTGTGTGTGTATACTGTGTGTGCTTGGATATTCTATTAATATATATATTATATATGGCATTCATGAAAGAGGCGGTTTATTATACTTGTATCTTTAAATTAAATATATTTAAAGTATCATATATAAAATAAAATAAAAATACTATTAATAATAACACTATGTATATAAATGGATGGGATTTTTATTTTATTTTTATGGAGTCAAAAATGTATTTGATTTTAGAGGAAATCAAGCGTAGCATTAGTTCTGGCAGGTCACGTTAGTCAAGCTCGCATCAGCTGACTCTCAGCTGATCCCCATCAACCTATGGGAATACAACACCTATCTAAGCATTCATATATAAGGTCCCGCAGTAGTATCAGCAGTTTTCGCATTGCTCAATAGCTAATTACCCTCCTTCATCCCCAACTACTCCTCTGTCAGTCAGGATTCAGCCTTCTGATCATCCTTTAAATCAGACTAATTCTAAAATGTGTACAAAAAATTATTGAACTTTAACGATATCTACAATACATTTATGTTGGTTCTGCTCTGTTTACCATATGGGGCTTATCGCTGCTCTCCCTGCTCTCATCCATGCTAGGCTGCATTTACGCGCAGGGAGTTCTTGCCCAGAACATAACCATACCGCCAATCCAAACTGTATGCTAATTGTCAGTCATCTTTGACGATAGTGATCCTGACAGAACTAATGATTTTACTCGTAAAACTTGTTCGAATAATCCATGTTAATAAACAGATGTCTTACATTGATGATGAAAAGGTTGATTTTTGGTCGGGTCTTGCTTTTTTAATTCTCCCAATTTCTCTAGCATGAGTGCCCCATTTTATTAAATTTTTTTTAAGATGTTTCAATTAAATAGTAGTTTCAAATCTACTGCATTCTATTCCATTATGTTGAGCTCCATCTAGCTGCAAAAATCATGACTAAATATAACAATTCTTAGCATTCAGTTTTGATGAAAACAAATGATTGACAGTCTGCAATGATATTCATATAGCAATGGGTAAAATCACTCTTCATTCAACGGTGAAAAAATGCCAGCATGGGGATCTCGGTAAAGATGAACTTGCAAGTTATTTAATTCGATAAGCAAACTTTCTGCAAATACATCTGTAAATCTGTTTTTGAAAGCCAATTTACATTAGTTTGCTTTAAAGTGGGGGTGGTGTTGTGAAGCATATGACTTGTTGTGAAACACATGACTCATGAAGCATATGGTAGGTTAGAGGAGTGTGACAGCTTAGGTCAGCGCTGTACATGGTGACTTTGGTTCTGAGGCAGTAACAGAGCTCAACACTCTGGAAAGGATTAGAGGGCATTTGTAGGACAATGTTATCCCTTTCAAAAACAGGTAGACGGTGCAGACAGAACCAGAATAACTATTTTTAACTAAAACATGACAGTGCTAGACCTGATGCAATGACGCATTTGTACATAATGCCCAGTGTACCCGATCCTACTTTCGACATTCATCTTTTCAAGTGGGAAAAAAAACTTCATTTATCTGTATTTCAGACTAGGTGACTAGGTTCGGCTTCTTCAGTGTCTTTTCAGAATTGCTCTTCCCTTTCACATATTTAAAATTTCTCATTATAAACTGTATCAAGGCTCAGTGAAAGCCTAAGAGGATTGGTGGGAATGCTGAATAGCGCCTTGTTGTGTAGGGACAGGAGGTGGGGTGCTGCGACAGTGTCGGGAGATCTCTGTGCCTCTGTGTTTGGGATTAAGGGTATAATGGAGCGCTCACAGAATGAAAAAATAGATTGGCATGGTGTCGAGGGCCAGACAATTGGGAGTGAAGCAGTGGTTTCTTCAGGGGGCCTTTACACTGAATAGTAATCCTGCTTTTGGAGGAATTGCCCTGGGAAAGCCAAAATATGAGACTGCATTTCTGTATTACTGTTTATGGATTATTGTTGTTATAACATGCGTCATATAGATACAGCAGGTAGTAGCCTGCGCTGGTGTCCAGTAGAGGGCGGCAGCTTACTTCTTTTACCAGTTTGCAGCCCATGCAGCAGGGTACCATGGCGACAATGAAGAGCATCAATAATTCTCTTTACTCTGCTACATAATCATGGTTTAAGCACAAAACAACTAAATCCGGAGAAGTCTTGCAGCTCTGAAAGATTGAGCCTGTGGTTGTACAACAACAGCTGGCACGGATACATCAGCCATGTTTGCTGTGTTCCTACCAGAACCTTGGCGGGCAGTAATCAAGAAACTGACTGATACTCCAAAAGAGCGCGGAAATGGACTGAGGTTTTCCTGCATTCAGAAACGGCTCCAGAGGAAACGCTGTTGTCCATCGGTTACAATATAGGTTATCAGGATTTTATCGGTATATGTAGGGATGTGCATCTCCATATACCGAGGCCGATGTGATTCGCATCTCGATGCATAGCCAACAATATGATACATTAAAGATACATATGAAGCAGCTACCGATGCAATGCGATACGATTCACCCCTATTACGATGCAGTGCAATTCGATTCGATTAAACACAATGTGATTCCTTGCAGTACGATGCAGTGGAAAAAATATGATCACTTCTGATGCCTCAAGGCCTGTTTCATAAAACAAGTTTACCAAATAAGCCAGGCTTATTTCAGTTAGTCTGACTCATTGTCGAATGATTTGGTTCCATAAAGCAAATTTATCATAGGCCTAGATCAAGCTCTGACTCTTACATACTATTATTTGACTTTTTTTTACCATTTCTAGCCATACAGCCTTTCTCTCTGGTTTTATTACAACTGTACATTTATAGTTTGCAGAACAGATAGCAGAACATAATCTAAAATAGCTCTTTAAAGCATTAAAATAACTAAATTAAAAGTTAAAATCACTGAATTACAAATGAAAATAAATAATAAAGAAAATGACTATTTTAACTGCTATAAGAAACACACATTAACTCATTTGAGCTTAGTAATTACTACTACTAGCTTATGTTTGATTTACCTATTACAATAGCGCCTTTACAGTTACTGCTATCATAAAATACACTTACCTGTAGGTTTAAAATTCTACACATGGCACATTTATTGTCCAACAACAAATATTTTAGCAAAATGAATGTATATTTTACTCAGAATTATTGCGCTACAATTCGATTGCGCTCCGTCGGTTTAGCGCTCATGTGCACAGCAGCACTCGTTCACTCGCATAATCCTCGCCCACTCCTAACATGACTTTCTAACATTTGCAGATGAAAAATATGCATGACATGTCAGTTATGCACTGAGGAAAAACAACGTCTCAAATGCATTAAACAGCAAACATATTAGCTGTTTGTCATGGTGCATCGATTTGATCCATGATCGACAAGGGCATAAAAACTTAAATTGTCGTTTATGGAATGCTTTATGCCCGATAGATTGTGGTTATTTCAAGTAAGGGTTTTGGATTTTCGTCCCCGCTTGTTCTGAGTGGCTTTTATGAAACCGGCCGGGTTCCTATAGTGTGTGATGGTGTCAGAGCATGCAGCAGGCAGCAACGGTGCCCATGACGACGCTAGAAGAACGTGCTTTGGAGATTGGAACACCGTTTAGAAAGGGGAAAATCATCGACATCTAAAATATGGGACACAGATATTTGGTCCACTTTTAATAATAAAAGTATAGCGCATCCAATCGTAATTATACATAAATAATTGGTTTTTACCTATTGCAAACTGTTAGAAAAGATTGCTCGCCCCCGATAATGCCAACTTGTAGCCCAATGAACACTTTCAAATCGGAGGCATCGATGTGTTAATAATTCTATGCGGAGTGTACACTTCCATCCTAATGGTGTGTATGTGATAGAATACTATACTGTAATAATAATATATTATATATATATATATATAATATAATATATTTATAACATGTATTGGTGTTGTATCAGATAATTGTCCATATTTTTACATTTTGACAAATTCACTTAATAAATAGGTATGCACAAAATGCTCTACCGTTCAAAAGTTTGGGGATTGTAATTTTTGTTTTTTTTTGTTTGAATGTTTTCAAAAGAACTCTCTAATGCTCACCAAGGCTGCATTTATTTGATTCGAAATACAGTTGAATTCAGAAAGAAAAAAACAGAAACAAATGTAATTTATTCCTGTAATGGCAGATCTTTTTAATCAGCCATTACTTCAGTCTTTAGTGTTACTTGATCCCTCAGAAATCATTCTAACAGGCGTATTTGCTGCTAGAAATCTTTCTGTTTTTTTTTATTAATGTGAGAACGTTTTGCTGCTTAATATTTGGGTAATTAAAAAAACATTTATTGAAATGATACTTTTGAAAATTGTAAAGTCTTTACTGTCACTTTGCTCAATTTAATTCATCCTGTTAAATAAAGGTATTAAAAAAAAACTTGCAGTCCCAAACTTGGCAAACAGTAGTGTGTCTGTCCCGGTCACTTATATTTTATTTATTGATTGAAAAGCAGTTGCATATCCAATATTTAATGTACATAGCTAATTTCCCCAATTTGAGCATTTACCTTTGCCCTCCTATAACCGATCACTTTAAGTGCTTCTTTAGACATTTTTAATTATGTAATCTTTAGCAAATATCAAAATGAATATCCATTTTCATACTGTACATTATAATGTTATGATGCCTAAAATTGACTCATTTATATAGCAATAGTATATTAATTTTAATATCTGCAATTCATCAGCTTATCAGCATTGCACAGAATTGTAATCTCAGTGCAGTTTCTTAATAAATTTGTATCCTTGTTTACGCTGTTGCCTATATTAGTGTGTGCCACTACGGGAGCGCTTTATGTCCCCCACTGCTAAAGGTTTAGCAATAATTGCTACATTGCTCACGTGGCATTGACCCCTTTTGTCTGTAGCATCACTCATTGATTTTATTATTGTTGCGTTGCTCTACATGGTCATATGACATTGCTTTTAGCAAAACATGGTTTAGATTTTCCTAAATGCTTTATTTTTGTGCCTTGCACTGCTTATGTTGCTTGACATTAAACAGTTGTGGTTTAATGCTCCGGAGGTGACTTTGCATTTGACATCTTAATTGTGTTGTTGGATACGGTGGCCAATTGTCTGTTGGTTTATACTCGCACACAATGGAAGGCTTGTCTTCTGGTTCCTTTCATTGCCGTTGCTCAGCGCTGTACCCACAGCGTGTGGTAACTGGCACCGTCCTCTCACCACAGCCAGTTGAAGACAAAAGCACTACTTAGATTAAATTACAGATATGTCTTAAGTTCACCAGTCGCTGAAAATGCATAAGGATACCGCTCGGGAATGTGTGTTGATGAACCATTTATATTATACTAGTGTTCTGAGACTGGTACCAGAGGAAATAGTTTCCATAGGCACCCCTCCCTGCTGGTGAATGAGTAAAGGCAGTGGCCATGTTTTTAGTGTGCCACTGTCCCTTCCCCCATTTTCTGCTCCAGGCTCATATAGCTACTCGGTATACTCTCTGGATACATGACCCCTCAACCCAGAGCTTTCATTGGGTCGGTCCTGTGCCAGAGAATGTGCTCAATGCCCAGCATTCACCGTGGTCCATCGTGCCCTCTCTTTATAATGTACGCTTGGTTGTCTCAGATCAGTTAAACCTGCTGCATTTTTAGGTGCAGCA
This sequence comes from Sinocyclocheilus anophthalmus, assembly GCA_018155175.1. Classification (NCBI taxonomy): domain Eukaryota; kingdom Metazoa; phylum Chordata; class Actinopteri; order Cypriniformes; family Cyprinidae; genus Sinocyclocheilus; species Sinocyclocheilus anophthalmus. Next base: position 296,377 of record JADLZN010006095.1, read on the forward strand.
GGTGAATATTAAACAGTCTTGGTTAGACTCTAACCAAAAAGTCTTTCATATGCTGCATGGATGTGGGAAGCCTTTTACTTGCTTAGTCACTTAATGTTGTTCTTTAAAATAAATAAATAAAAATGAATAAGTGTTAAATTACCAAATTTCCAAATTAATACTAGTTTTTCATACTGTACTGCCTTAATTCTTTTGTAGCGTTTAAAATGATTGATTTAAAGTTTTTAATATTTATTTGTTTGTTTTAATTTTATTTATTCATTCATTCATTCTAAATAGTAATATTGGCTAATACCAATTATCAGCCATACCATGCTAATTTTTATTCAGTAAAATACATTATCAGCCCAGATCTTAATATTGTGCATCCCTACTTAGGGCTAAAATGATCTCCTGCTGAAGGAAACCTGGTCATACTACCTATTCAAGAAATCCAACTAACTAGTTAACTAGCTCAGTCAAGTACCGGTCTTCCAGCTTTTAAGCAAGTTGACCAAGATGGTCTAAGAAATCCACCTTGGCTGGTAACCCAGCTGATCAGCCACCAAAAGCTGCTAGGACCTGGTAAAGACCAGTTTTGACTAGCTAGACCGCATGTCAAACCAGCTACCATCAGAAGCTGGATTTTTCAGCAGACACAAACACTTTTTTCACTCTCATCCTCTTAAATTTTTTTCACAGAGATCTGATAAATCAGTCTTGTATGCTTCTCAGTCCTATACTATTCGCAGCTCTGTCTCAGGCTGTCTGAATTACCTTCCGCAGCCTGACTATTATTATTTACCCACTGTTTCTTTCTAGCAATCTATCTTCACATCTCTTGATTTATTTTTATATATCATTTATATTGCCTGTGGAGAAAGTCAAATGATCTTATCCCTCAGCTGGTGCGCATGGCACATTTATTACTGAGCTATTAGGCAGCCTGGAGCAGAGATGCAGCATCTGACCCACAGGTCAGACAGGCCAGTATGGCTGCTGTCACTGTTCAGCTTGCTTGTGCCCTTGATGTAAATCTGAAGTGGAGTCACGTAGCATAACAACAAGTCCAGAGCACGACACTCTTTATCAAATCAGCTAGTTTAATAAAGAGTGAGTGGTAGTTGTGTTTGCAACAAAGAGCTGTTGAATGAACAGAATACTAAAATAAAGCCACTTTCTCCTTCCCTTCCTTGCCCCTTTGTTCATTTCTCTTTCTCACACTCTCTCTGTTTGATTCCTTTTCCCACCACAGATCATGAAAGCTTGGAATTCTCTTCCTGCTTTGGACCGGTCAGTTGTTTATTTTTAGGGCAATATTGATGTGTTGATCAGCACCATCTGGTGCTAATGGACAAGTTATAGGAAATAGCGTCTGCTTTGTAACATTGCTATTCAGATTTATGAGGCAGGGGAAATATTTTGTTTAATTCGGCCTCCTAGATGATAGAGTATCTAAATTTTGTATTCCAGCATAAAACTAATCTGTTCCAGGAGTTCATTTCCACACATGAACACTCCATCAGTTCAGTTCTTCGTTGTTTAATGCATGGCTGTCTTTCCAATTCCTTAGGTGTCTGATATTTGCAGGCGCTTTCTCACAAAATACTCTCTTGTGTTTTACTTCTTTCAACAGCCATTTATGCATGTTGGCACATCTTAGCTTATCCTATTTAATGGTAAATTGATCAGTTGCAACATTGTGAGTGCATACAAATCTTTCATTAGTGCCCTGTGAAATTAAATTCACAGGTTATTCAGCCATTTTAAGTGAGAAACCAAATCTCTAGGAGTATATATGTTGAAAACACAGGGAACATCTGTACATCAATATATCGCTACACATGAGATGCAAATGGAAATGTACCAACTAGTCATTCATTGCACACCACTCTGTACATAAAGTTACCCAATAAAGTATTTTCAAGTTTTAAGTGGATCAACTTAAGACTACAATACTCACTACTCTGTGTTTTGAAGTCCTTATTTTACCAAGGATACTTTATTTTATCAAAAGTACAGTAAAAACAGCAATATAGTGAAATGTTACTATTTGAAATAACCACTTTATATTAATATATTTGAACATTTATTCGTGTATTGGCAAAGCTGAATTTTCAGCATCACTCCAGTCTTCAATGTCACATGATCTTCAAGAAACATTCAATATGTTAATTTTGAGATTAATACCATATTAGTATTATTAGAAATGTATGAATAACAGTTTGTGCGAGCCTATGTAATATTTTTGTTGAAGCAGCTCAAATGAACAATAGTTATTTAAAGTGAAGTGAACTTATGGAGCGAGTTAAACATTTTGAAGTGAAGTGAACAGATATTCCTTGCTTAGTGTGTAGGGAGTAGTAAATACTGCATAAATACCCTGTGAAGCTGAAAGCAGCTTGTGACATTTAATGTTTGGCAAGCTCTTGGCTATGAGATCTTGCATTAAAAACATACTACCTTTGATGCAAACTGTGCTTTTTAAAAAAATTTTTGCAGAACAGTTGCCAAGTCAGCATTTTAGATGCATAAACCGCAGAGTCGCGCACAACCGAGGCATGACATCTCATGTGGTCTGTCCCCCTCTCCATCAGAACATCTAAGACCACAGTGTTCATATACAGTATATCTATCGGTGTGTGCATGCGTGGCCATATAAATCATGTCCGTCAGTTGACCCAAGTATGCCATGTCCCATGCCCTCTACGAATACACAATGGTGATTCAGGAATCAAACCACAAATGACCGCAATCTCAGAAGAGGGCCATTTACTGAAGAACTTCTCTGTAGAGCATTAGACTACCCTATTCACTCCCTGCAGTCTCTTTACTTGCATTTCAGGCATTTGCTTTTAAGCAGCTTGTAAATAGCTCATCAATCTCTTCCTCTCTGTGGTCCACACACACACACACACACACTTTCAGATTTATTTAATTTTTGGGTGTCGGGGTCACTGGTTAATGCAATCATTCTATTTTGTTTATTATAGCCTACTCTGTCAAAGTGAAATGAATTTAATTCTAATAAAGTATTATCAAAAATTATGTGAATTCTGGTCAAATCTTAGTTACATTGCATTATCTCTGATTGTAATAACCGGTTGAATCGAATTGCGTACAACTTCTCAAATCAACCACATGAAGGTCAAAGTCTGCGATGAAATATGATAAGAGCGAAAACGTTCCGATAAGACAGAAAACAAGGAACCCAAAAATCACATTTTTATAAACTTCGACGCGCATGATGCGGTTATAGTCCATTGACAAGAGGTGCAAAGATTGATCAGTTTCAGCCAGTCAACCGTGACCCATGAAGTCCGAATTGTGACCGGTTTCCGCTGCTCGAGCTGTGAGGGGGGAATGCAGACCACTGAGCTCAATTCAGCTTCTTTTCAGTCTTTTGGGGTAGCTTATGTGAACTAATAGTGGAGAAAGTCAAGCCACTGGATGAAATCATATGTCGAGAAAAATGTCGCGTTTTCTAATTCGCTTCTCCTCTATCGTTACCAACGGAGCGACTGTCAAATCAATTTTACATCAGAAGAGGATATTTGTAGGGATTCGGCTGGTGTCTACATCAATGGGTAGGGATTTTTATCCTCGATCTATGTTGTGTTTACAAATGAAGTACCTCAGGATATGCTTTCTATTGTAATTATTGTATTTTGTGCAATTCCATTTCGTTATCTAGTAACTCGATGCAAAGTGCAGTTAGTTATTCTAGTCATGTAGCTCAGAACATGCGTGTCCTG